>CAUYSK010014211.1:0-55728 GCA_963575035.1 Avahi laniger | reverse complement strand
ATTTTTGTCCCAGTTATGATCTACTGAAGGACAGATCTGAAGACCATGCCAGGGCATATAAAGGGACTCTGACATCTCGAGGAACTTGGGGGAACCCGTGGGCTCCTTCCTGCTAGGGAATGGCTTGACTGCCAGAAACAGCACTGTGATGTCCTGTTTACCCAAAACAGAATAAAGTTTATCCAAAAGAAGCAGGTGTTTCTCTTTAGAAATTTACCCCCTTTCTTCATTCCCATCTCAGAGGATCCTGGAATCCTAGCACTGACTCCCCGCTTCCAGGCTAGGCAGGTGTAACTGCCTGCTCATGAGGATACTTCCTAATGAAAAGCCCCAGAGGAGCCTGGTCCCAGAGCAGCCAGGACAGAGTTTAGATAATCTTCCCCATGCCAGGCACTCACACATACGCTCCCGGCACAGGCATCTCTTAGAGGACTCACCTGGGGCGTCATTCCATGGCAGATGTACATGATGGGAACATTCTCTGTATCCGGCCCCTGATCAAGACACAAATCTGTCTTCAGGGAATTCTGCAGCTGAATGTCAGAGGGGAGGCGGCCACACCAAAAATAAAAGAGGAACAGGAAAGCAAATGCATTAACTCCGGAGAAACAAGAATTCCAATGAGACAGACTCCATTTCCATAATCAGGCCCTTGAACACTATGGAACCAACAAGCACCAGCTTTTGCCTTACATAAAGGTGCTGAGAGGAGACGGGCCTCCTTTGAAGGAGAAACATTTACATCTCATTAAACAGTGAGCTGGGTTTTGGAAGTTGAGACAGTCTGGGTAAAAATAAGAGATACACGTGCATGTACACACACAAGATGGTGCTAGTTTTTCACCATCTCCACTTCCCCAGAGTGGCACAATGGCCTTCAAGGGTCCCTGAGAGAAGTCTTTGCTCTTGAGCACTGTGGTGGTGGTGGGGGGAAGGCAGCATGTTAGCTGTTTTCAGGCCTGGGAGGTCTTCTGGAACCAGGCCTTCTTGCCTCCTGCAGATCCAGCAGTGGCTTGGCCAGGCCCTATGGTGGCCCATCTTGCTGAAGGGCATCCAAAGGGGCAGGTCTGGTGGGAGAATAAGAGAAGAGGGCGCCTGGGTGGGAGCAGGAGAAGAGAGAGGTTATCTCTTACCCTCACCTGTAGGTGCATGGACCCACAGACTTGGCAATCTACAGAGCATGCCTGGGTAAGAGGGCCAGTATTCAATGTCCCCTTCTTGCTTAAGACCACTCTCAGCCCTCTAAAGCAGTCTAAAGTCCACAGGGCCCCACTCATCAGCCACAGCTGAGTAGACCCTGGTGGGCCCCAACCCACAGTCTAGAATACATTAATAATCATTGCCTTTCTCTCCCTCTCTCTCCTCCCTTTCTTGCTCTGGAATTTGATCATCTCATCATTTTCTTATCCTGTCTTAGGAATCCAAATGGGACCCAAAGACTGGTCAGTGGATGGCGACAACAAGAACTGCAAGGTCATTTAGACTGGCATGGGGGTTCTGTTGGGCCATGTTCAAGCAGAGAAAGCTGGGTGCTATCAAGGATGCACGATGCCCAAGGCAGACAGAATTGGAGACAAGAGAGACCATCCTGTCCCTGCTGGGGCTTTAGTGGCCTCCCAGTGGGACTGCCTGTGTCCACCTGTACCTCAGTTTCTGTCCCATAAGAGAGTTTGTGGTATCTTCACCCCACTCTCACCTTAACTCGAGCTGGCTTAATTGGGTTTCTCCTCTTAGAAATCAAAGCATTCTGTTTAGAATAGGGGACTGGAGATCAGAATGGAGGGAAGCCAAGGGCAGGGGGCCACAGGTGGGCCATCTCTTTGGGTGAGGCCAGTCACAGACAGCGGTTAGGCTTTCGTAGTCCCGATGGCTTGCGGAAGGAGTGGAATGTACCCAATTAAGGGGCATGAAATGGACAGATCACCAGGCCCACGTGTGCTCTGTGCATACCCTATTTTTAGCAAGGGACAAGGAACAGAGTCAAATTATTTTCTCTTAAGCTTCCTTTCCTTTACTGAGTGATAGCAGCTTAATCCCCAATTTATAGTTTAGAGATTCTGGAGAAATATCATATGAACATGTGCCAACTCCCCAGTAGCATCTACGCAGCAAATCCGCTGTTATAAATCCACTCCTCGGCTTGCCTTTGTGGGAAGAGCATGTGTAAACACACTCTGTTCTTGTCCTGGAGCCCACAGAGAGGTGGGTGTCACATCCAAAGCCAAGCACTGTAACCCATTAGTGAAATCTGTTACCTGCTGTTGCAAAGAGAAAGGCCCACCAAGCCCTGATGTTAGGCTTCGCTTTCCCCTGGGTTCTCAAAGCCAGCCCCTGGGTGAGGGAGTGGGTATCTCCGATAAAGTCCCCCCTGGCTCTGTGTCATCCCTCCCTACTGAAGGGGGTGGTGTATTGGAGCGGCTGGGAGACAGGCTAGGGTGGAGCCTGGCTCCAGCTGCGCAGTCTCGGACAAAGCGGCATAACTCCTTCCCGACTGTTTTCTTCTCTCTAAAACAGGAATAATAACAGTGCTTACCTCACAGGGCTGTTTTGAGGATTAAGTGAAACAATATCTACAAGTGCTCAGCATAAGGCCTGGCAAATAATAAACGTGCAATAATTGTTAGCTGCCATTATTTCTGCTACAACCTTCCTGAAAGCGGTTCAGGGAAACCAGCTTTTGCAAATGCATCTATGTGCCAGGTACCATGTGACGTACTTTCCATGTGTATCTCACCTAATTCTCAAAAATAACCAGCCAGGCTGGTGATATAATATTATCTCTTTTAAAGGGGAAGACACTGTGGTGTAGTGACAAGCTCTGCTCTCCTTTTTCTCCGTAATGCTGTCCCCCTGTGCGCACGGGACCCCATGCTGCCCTCTGCTTTGGCCTTCCCTTTGCCTGACGAAGTCTTCCTCTTCCTTTGTTCTCAGCTCATCTGCCGCTCTGGACTCTTCCCTGACCCCAGCTGGGTGGGGACCACTGCTCCAGGCTCCCCCAGCACGCCATTTCTCGCAAGGGGGCACTTAGCACATGGCGTTCTTGTTGCCTCTTCACTTGCCTGTTTCCGCTGTTAGTCACCAGACGGGGTCTGTTTCTCTCACTGTATATCACACGGGCCAGGGGACACAGCAGACCATCAGTGCTTGCCAAGTGAGTGCGTGAAGAAAACTAAGAAATGAGCGGCATTCCCAGATGAACAGCACCCGAGCCAGACAAGTGGCAGAGCTGGCGTCTAATCCCAAAGCACAAGGTCTTTCCACCGTGCAAATGGCTGCAATCCTGAGACCGTAAAAGATGCCCCATGACATGGCATTACTATGACTATTAAGGTTTTGCACATTGTCAAGTCACGTGGCCAGTGAGTAGCAAAGGTGACATTCAGAAGCCAGGCATGTCTGTTTCCAGAAGCTCCTTCATCTTTATGCTCAGCACCAGAGCTGGGATTAATCCAAAGTCATCCCGTCCCCCAGACATAGAGTTCAATGATCCAGAGGACACCCATGCCACACTGTGGAGCCCACAGGTCTTTCTGCCTGCAGGTCTCACTAATGGGTCCTATTAGTGGATTAATGGCCTGGGGTCTAGGCTGGATACTGGCCCCACTGAGAGTCCCAGAAATTATTTGATCTGAACAATGTAGTTTGGGCATGAGTTGGAATAGAAAAAGAAAAAGGAAACTCCGCCCATGAAAAGACATCTGGTATCTTCATTTTAGAATAAAAATTATTACCAGGAAGAATGACTCAGACCCAGCAGATCCTCCTGCTCTCGTGGCTGCATCCTGCCTTGCCCACCTTCACCTTGGTGCCCCCATTGAGAGCTCATTATGCTCCTTGATGGGCGAGCACGTCTCTGTTCATGTAGGAGTCCAGGCACTGGAGGAGGGGGGAGGGCAGGGAGGCTGGCTGGGCCCTGGCAGTGGCTAGGGGTTGTGCAGGGGATTGGAGACCTCCACCAGCCCTAGGGGGATGAGTGGGTGGCTTTGGCGTGAGAGTGAAAACAGCCTCAGCTGTGGACTCAGACAGATCCAGATCACAGCCCTCTACAGGCCCCTAACTATGGGACAAGCCAAGTGTTTCTGGGAGTGGCATAGAGTGGCTACATTATAAACCTGCTGCACCTGTACATAAGATGGGACCCTTTTGCTTGGAGGATGAGAATGCCTTTGGCCAAGACGCAGAATTACAAAGGCCACACGTGCACACTTCTACTGTCACTGCTTCCTCTGCCTCTGTGTGAGTTTGGCTAATCCTGCTCAGGTACAGCGCACAGCCGGCTGAGAACATGAGTCCAGAGCTGGCCTTGGCTCACAGAGGTTTGGGGCCAATACTTTCCCTGGAGCCCCAGTAGCATTAACTATCCTTTGAGGACTGGGTCCAACAATGGCCAAGCAGCACACGTGGCTTGCTATGGGGCAGAGTGTAGGTGCATTGGTAGGAGCTGTGTCCTCAGGGTGGTTCTGGGGAGGTGGATGGGACAGATGGGGACCTTACAGTGCTGTGTGTTTCCATGGTGACAACAGGATCTGGAGACACGGGGATCACCTGAGCAGCACTGCTGAAGTGTTTTCTACATTGAATCGCACCAGCCTGAGATGTGCAGAGGCAGGAGGCCACTGGGTGGTTCTCTTGGAACATGTCAACCATGCCATGAGGACTCTTCTGGAAGGAGAAGACCGCCACAGGCTGGTCTCCTGGACAACAAAGACCCTGGGGGTTTGGGATCCCAGCACTGTCTGCTTCTTGGGATTTAAAAGTTGAGAGGCCCATGATGCCAATCTCTCAACAAGGTCTCCTCCCACTCCCAGGTAAGCGCTCTGCCCACTATGGTCCCCACTAGGGCAGGTCTGAACTCAGCTCTGGCCACAGCTCATCATAGGAAGAGGCCTTCGTTCTTCCTTCAAGTTTTTGTCCTGGGATATCAAAAAAGGTCTGTGTGGACACTCTCCAAAGTGAGGGACCAGAGTGACCTCAAAAACTGGTGTTTTAGATTCAGTTTCACTGTTGATTATCTGTGCGAATATGTGCATGTCACTTTTCTGCTTCTCTGTTTCCTCATCCGTAACAGAGATAATATAAGTAACCCTACAGAGCAGTCTCGAGGGCATCACTGTCGCAGAAAAACTTTATGTGCTAGGACTGGAAGTCAGCAAAAACCAGGAAAGATAGCCAAAAATCAATCAGGTATCCTTTAAAATGCCTTGTGGCACTTCACCTTAATGGTCCTGGTATTGAGCGAATAGGAGAGTTTATCATGTTCAAAGTATTTTTACCTTAAACACAAAATATGTTTACATATCTTAGACTTTCTTCTACCCTGTGAGCACAGTATTAATTTACCCCATTTAACAGAAGAAGAAACTGAAGCCCACAGATTTAGACCCTTGCCTGGGAAGTGGCCTGGTCAAGACTTGAACCAGGTCTGTCTGACTCCAAACCCTACGCTCTGGTCCCTGCATCCTGCCACCTCCCATCAGGGCAACTGCTCTGTGCCCATCGACAAGCGGTACTAAACATACAGCAAAATACGGCACACTCAGGAAGGTGCTGTTTCCCACAGCTGCTTTCAGGGAGGCTGTGTTCGAGCGGACGGCATAACCCCTTGGTGGGAGTCACAGGCGGCTGTCAGAACCTCAGGTCCCCACCTAGGAGAACGGCAGACGCCACCTTACAGTCTTAAGCTGACTGCTTTATTATGTGTTTTATTAAGTGGAATATGTAGGTTTGGAGCCAGAACTGAATAGCTTGGGACTACAAAGGAGAGACAAGTTCCTCTCTCAGGGCACTGGAGGCGTTCTGCCTGGGAAAGCGAAGGCTGGCTCTCAGGTCCAGAAACCAGCACACAGTCCCCAGGTCTGCCGCGGGTCACCCTGTGGGCGGCCGAGAGGCTCTTTCACTCCTTTCCCCTTCCTCGCAACGCCTCTCTCTCTTAGTTCTTGCTTCTGTCTGTGTCTGAATGAAACCCCAAAGAGGCTGGCTCCTTACCACCCCGTAGGCAATGATGTCCGAGTACATCCTCATCTCCGGGTACACGCTGACCAGGTACCATCGGAAGGTCTTGCACTGCAGCTGTTTCCTCAGAGCTTTCCTTGCGGTGATGTCCCCGATGTCGACTCCCGAGTCCTGCACAGGGAGGCAGAGGCAGAGATGCAGCCACCACCAGACTGCAGTTTCTACCCAGACTACCTCGGTGTAACCCGGCGCCCCCAACCAGGATTCCTGGAGACTGTCTGGGGAAGGGACCATGTGGGACATTAACTCCTGCATTTCCCCACATGTACCCTAACCCCATAACTGTCCTCATTTGGACTCCGAAACATGAGACCGGCATTGATGGCCATTGTCATCAAAGATCATTGAAAATAAAGATGCCAAATCCTTAGATTAATCCAAAAACCTATAGACTGGGTGTAGACGAAAGAAATAAGAAGAATCCAGTCTGAATAATGCTTTCCCTACCTCAAGAGGCAAGATGAGAGATTGTAAACTGCGGGGTGAGAGGAAGAGGGAAGGGAAAAGAGTCGAAGATGGAATAAAGCTAATTCTACTACTATTTCGAAGAATCCTAACAGCTAACGCTTATATAACGCTTCCAGTGTGCTAGGCTCTGTTCTGAATGAGACATGCATATGTAGTTATATTTGTTTACTTATATGCATATGTATGTATAATATATTGTCCCATTTAAACTTACAAGGTAGCATTGCATAATCCTCCTTTACAGATGAGAAGTTGAGATGAAGAGAGGTTCGGTAGCCTCTTTGGAGACTTGCCCAAAGCCCCACAGCTAATAAATGATGGAGCTGACATCTGAACCCAATTAACCTGGGCCTAAAGTTTGTGTTTTTGACCTTACCATATGCATTTGGGAGATCCCGCCCTCATGCCTCCTAAGGCCAAGTCCTTGTGGGGAGAAGCAGATTCCCTCCTTAAGCTTTGGGGTCTTAGTGTAGAGAATACTTGTGGCCCTCATTTCCCAGGTGCACCGTGATGCAGCAGCCATGGAGCAGAAATGGAGACATGAATGTGTCCCCGAGTGAGAGGAACAGAGAAGCCGCCCACATCTCCTGCAGTCCCAGAGCAGAGCTGGAGAGCTCTAAGAATTCCTCGGCCTGCACACCAGCTGCTGAACAGGGCACAGGATTGGCTGAGAAAAAGTTGATGCTGCAGAAGAGGATGCTGAGGAGTCCGTCACCTGGGGATCAGATGGAGACCCAGTGATGTTTCAGAAGATGACACAGTGGCAGAGATGGAGCAGGGACCAGATGAGGCATGTGGTATCTCATAAGATACTAGACCAGAGCGGAGGTGGAGGAAGATGGAGAGGTGGAGCTCTCTCCCACAACACTGCAGGCCATGTGCTCCTTGTGCAAACCTCCTGGTTCTAGCAGCAACCCCAGGGATCAAAGTACTGAGGTTGGATAGACTATGAAATCGACAGAGTTTAAGTATAAAATGTCTGAAAAATCACAAAAATGCTGCATTTATCTAAACATGAACAGAACACATTTTTGACATCAGACAACGAAGGCTTGAGTAAAAGCAAAATTTAGGTATACAAGAGATAAATTCATTTTTGCCCATAAGAGTTCATGTATTAATAATATAAAAATGTAAACTACTACTGCCTGAAACTTAAAGTTCCAGACTTCCGGGACCAATTTCAGCCAGGACCCACCCTCTGAGGACTTCTTAATGGCCTCATCTATGATTTCTCTGCGACCTGCCTCTGGCCCTGAGCCCTCCCAGTAACTGCCACTGGAACCTTTCTCTAGGACTCTGGCCCCTGAGGGCCAGAAACCTTCCATCAGGCCTAGCACCAAGGCTAAACTACATCAATGAGATGAATTTAAAAAACATTTAGGAAGTAGTGAACATAGGAACAGGCTATAGGTGTAATCCACCGCCCAGCCCCAACCCCAAGGGATCTGTTAAGTATTCACCCTTTATGCTTCTCTGTACTTTATCCTGTATCACAAAACCGTTTCCTTGCACCCATTCCTTCTTTGTCCCTTCATGTCATAATTGCCCTTAAATGACTGCAATTTAGCAAACACTGTGTCTCAGTTTTTATAGAGAGCTGCTAAAAGAACCTGTTTCAGGAAGGCCTCCACGTTTTCCTAAAATTCTGGATTCCCATGGGAAAACTTTCTTTCTGCACTCAGGATCAGGGCAAAGTTTGTCTCTCGCCTTACAATCTAATAAAAGGTGAGAGCTGTGTCAATATAACCCATCAGGTGGCCATCTCTACTTAACTGCTAGGAAGCTCAAGAACCAGCCCTTTGTTCAACTTAGATTTCTGGATATCAAATCTACTTCCCCTTCCTGTTTATTAATTGACTTTTGCCTTTCTGTTTTAATGATTCAGTATGTCTGCACTCTATGTTTACTGTAAATTGCATCAAACCTTTCTTTAGAGCAGAAAGCAAATACCTTAAGAAATGAGCAAACCTTCTCAGAAAAGGTTTCCGTGGCCCTTATTATTAGAAAACAATAAATGCATCTTCCTTTCTTGCCAAATGCTTAGTGTAGTGGGTTCAATGGTGTCCTCCTCCAAAATTCTGGTCTACCTGGAACCTCTGAATGTGACTTTATTTGGAAATAGGGTCTTTGCAGATATAATTAGTTCAGGATCTAAGATGAAATCATCTGGACGTAGGGTGAGTCCTAAATCTAACGACTAGTATCTTCAGAAGAGAAAGGAGGAGGAGATTTGGACACCCAGAGGCACAGGGAGGGGAAGGCCACGTGGAGACAGAGGCACAGATTGGAGTGATGCGTGTACAAGCCAAAGAACGCGGGAGCCACCCAGAGCTGGTGAAGGCAAGGAAGGATTCTCCCCTTGAGACGTAGGAGGGAGCACAACTGTGCTGGCACCTTGCATGTAGACTTCTGGCTTCAGAACTGTGAGAGAATAAATTTCTGTTGATTTAAGCCACCAAGTGCATGGTAATGTGTTACAGCATCCCTAGGAAACAAGTAAACTTAGCCACGTAAAAATATGCCCAGTATTCCAGCCACATAGTCACAAGTCTCCTCGCAGCCATACCTAAAGAAGGGCTGCCACTGAAGCACTGTGGCAAGCCGTCCCTGGAACCCCACCTGTCTTTGGGTAAGAGCAGCAGGGGGTGGCCTGGAGTTCCTGAGCCTGCTTACAAAAATGCTTTGCTGCAGGCCAATTTTCTGTTTATTGATAAATAAACTGTTTTTATATTACAGTGGCAGGATGCAAGAGGTGGAGGCTCCTTTGTCCTTTGAAAAGCTGGGGACTGAACGTGGTGAGGGAGCAGGTGAGAGGGCTACTTCTGCTCGGTGCACAGACAGCAACGAGCTGAGGACGTCTGCCCAGTAAGGGCATTTTAAATATGCAGAAAGAATGCATGGGGCATAAACGATCGCATCAACAAGAGTTAACGCTTTACTAGCACTTTCTATGTGCCAAGCACTGATCAAAGCCTTTACATATATTAACTTATTTAATCCTCGAGGCAGCCGTCTGGGCAGAGCTGACAGGCTCCAGCTTTACGTTTGCAGCTGGGATGCTGCAGACGAAAGGTTAAGTACATTGGGAACAGATGTGCCTGTGGTTGAGCAGAAGGTGCTGGGACGCCACCACAGCAGGGGCAGCTGGGAAACCTCCCAGGGAAACCACGGAGAGCGTGGAGCATCCACACTTCCTCCCTCTTCTTTCTCTTTCTACTCATCTTTACCAAGGGCCTGTTTATTATGCGGCAGACGCTGTCCTAAACACTGTGTATACCAACAGGAGTAAGTCCCGGTCTTTGCCCGAAAGGAGAGTCTGGGAGATTCAGACAAGTAAACAGGCTCTCTGCACACAGTGTGAAGCATAGGAGGAAACAGAAAGTGTTAGGGAGGAGAGAGGAAGGGCCTTAATCCATGTTATGTTGTGGATGGTCGGCGAGGGAGCAGGGGAGCAGTCAAAGAAGGCTTCTTAGAGTAGGCGATGCTTGAGGTGAGTTTGGAGAGATGAGCAGGATTAACTAAATTCGTGTCGCCCAAACCTGGCTACCCTGAATCATCACCTGGAGAGCTTTTCACAGATGCTGGCACTGCTACGGACCTACTGATCAGAATTTCTGAGGATGAGACCCAGATCAGTAATTGTTAAAAGATCTGCAAGTGATTCTGATGCAGTTGGTCTGAAGATCTGCTTTTAGGAGCCACTGCCCAAGGAAGAAAGCCATCACACGCCCTGCCAGCAGACTGGCTCACTGATACGCATCAGCGAGGTTTCCCTGAGCTCCCTCCACGTGCCCAGCCTTGTGTGGGGATGGCGACACACACACACACGAACAGCACAGTCCATTCTCAGGGAGCTCATGGTCTATTGCAGTGGTTCCCATCCCTGGATGGACATTAGAATCCCCTGAAGAGCTTTCTAAAAAAACAGACTCCAGGGGCCCCTTCCACACCGATTAAGTCATAATCTCTGGAGGTGGAGAGCAAGGGACTTTAAAGTTCAGTCGGATTGGAGAGCCACTGGTCTAATGAGAAAGAGAGACTTTCAGACAATAGCTCATTCTTTCACAGGCTGGTCAAGCAATGACAGGGACCTGTGTGGGAGGGAGGGCGCTTTCCCCAGCCGGAGCTGGCTTTCTGGATAGAGTCTCAAAGGATGGTGAAGATTTGGTAGGGGTGGGTGTTGGGGAAGAGGAAAAGGGTAGGGTATTCCAAGCAGAGAGAACAGAATTAGCAACCACACAGACATGAGAAACAGCATGGCGTGGACAGTTACGGGCAGAGTCTGTGTCGTCTGTGTAGCCTCCAAAACAAAGAGTGGCTGGAGATGCAGGCAGAGGAGGGAGCATGGGAACCCGAGACACTGTGTTAAACATGGCTTCGTACTTGACATTATACACAGGGGAGAGTCGTTTAAAGATTTTAAGCAGGGCAATAGCATAATTGCTACTAGTTTTTTGAAGACAACTTTGGGAAACAGATTTGAAGGGGACAAGAGTTGGGCCATGGAAACCAGCTGGAGGCTGTTGCAGATGAAGAGACTGGGCCTGCACGCAGACATGAGAGGAGGCAGGGATGGGAAAGAGGGTTCACAGTGGGGAGTGGGGACTGATAGAGAGAAAGACCAACGGGCCGTTGCTCAGTTTCTAGCTCATGTATCCAGGCAGATGGTGGCACCATGAATGGAGACAGAGAGTGAGAACAGGAGCAGATCTGGGGGAAGACGACATGTTGGTCAGATTCATTCTGAGTGCCTGTGGGGATGTCCAGGAGGAGAGGGCCAGCTGGCACTTGGAGATTCAGCCTGAAAGTAAAGGCAGAAGTCAGGGCTGGAGATATTAATTAGGAAGGCATTAATTAGGATGTATGGGTGGCAGTAAGATGTAAGACACTAATTAGGATGCATGGGTCAAACCCAAGAGTAGATGAGATCACCCGGAAAGATGGTGTACAATGAGAGCAGTAGGCCAAGGATGGATCCCAGGGAGCACGTGAGCACCCGCTGGAGGTAAGAGGAACTCACAGGAGTCAGGACAACGAGAGAGAGAGGAGAGCCTGGGCCATGGGATCATGGAGCCAAGGGACCACAGTTTCAGGAAAAGGGTGGAATCCTATAGATTAAAAACTTTAAAATGTTCATTAAATGAGGCAGTGGGGAGGCCCTTGTTGGTTTGACAAAGGCAGTTTCCGTGGCGTATTGGGATGTAGCTTGAGCAGTGATTGGGAGGTAAGAACGTGTTGACTCTCTGCACAAGTTTGATAAGAGGAAGGAGAGGGCGTTTAGACACAGAGGGAACAGGTACATGAAGAGAGAGTTTTCCAGGAAACACACCGGCCCCTTCCTTCTCCATAAGGCTTTGTCCTGGACAATTCCACCTCTTATCTGTCTTGTGTTCACTTTCCCCCATCTACTCGATTTCGTGTGAACTACCCCCTTGAGGAGTCACAGACACTGAGTTTCATCATTTTCCAATGATTTTCTCTCCCTCCGTTCTCTACCGTTCATTGCGTTATTGTGCATTTCAACACCTGTCAGCAGCAAGAGGGGAGAGGGCTGGAAGGTGTGCAGCTCTAGGGGACAGAGGACAGCGGGGTGGGAGTGTGACAGGACTGCAGTCCTAAGCAGAGCCTGGGGACCTGCGATGCTCATGGGTGAGGTCCTGGCTAGTTTCCAAGTGTTCTTAACATTTTTGCCCTCAGAGGACCCCCACAACAGGGCTCAGCACCTGTGCAGAATAATATGATCGAACGCCACAGACGAGTCCAGAAGGCACCATGGTTTCCCTAGAAACACTCTTGCTGTCAGGGATACAATCCTGGGGCTGGTTCATTTGGATGTTGGCTGCACCTGGCTGCTATTCCCTTGCTCCTCATTCTTCCTCCTGACTGCTGAAATCTCACTGGTGGGGGAGTATGCAACCCAGCTCCAGTCCCCCTCCTCTGTGGTGGGGGTGGTGGTGGCCTAAAAGCCCCCACCCAAGGCCCAGCCTACTTTCTCACCCATTTAACCAGAGCAACATTACCTTGGGATAGAGTTCAGGGAACAGGACCTTTATATGGAAGCTTTAAGCAAAGATCAATCCTTTCCCCATTAGAAAGAGAGCTGAGGCTTTCTAAAGGATTCCCAAGGGGACACCCTGGCCTTGGGAGGAAAGAAAGAGGTCATGTGGTCACACAGAATGCAGCATAAGCAATGAACTGCAGGCAGACAGGCAAGTAAGCGGGTTGGAGTCCTATGGCTGGCATCTGTTGGCCTCTCCCAACTCAGCGGTCCAAGGTCATTTCCATATGACGCATGGCAAGGCTGAACAAAATCACTAGAGAAAACACTGCTTTTTCTCGGGCACTTCTTAAATGTAGGTGACTAGAGAGATAGAAGACAGTGGCAGGCAATGATGAGGCTCTGTAAAGGTCAGAAGCAGCTTAAAAAAATGTCCAAAACAAATGTCCTACTGAGGGTCTCTATGGGAGTGCATCTCATCCCCATCCTCGTGGCTCAAGAAATCCCAAAGGCATGTGGATCTTCTTTGTTACTCTGGTTAAAGGTTCAATGGAGAAGCTCAAATCCAGTCTACAAGGAGATTAAGATGCATTTTGTGAATTTTTGTAGTTACTGGTATATTTCTAATCTAGGACCATGGAACAGCTAATGTCAGAGAAGCTGAGGACCTCAGAGCATGAAGGAAACTTGGAGCCACCTGGTCCAACTTTCTCATTTAAAATGAGGACACTAAGGTCAAGCATGCCGACCAGGGATGGGGGTGGGAATAAGGAACAGCTTAGAGCCTCACAGTCAGCCCCGTTTCTTCAGCATGTAATATATGTTTTTGGAGTAGGAGACCATTCTACCACGGCAAACAAGATTCTGGTTGATCCAAGGGAGGAAGAGTTTGATCTCATGTTTTGTTTTTTCCTTCTAACTCCAAGAAACCCATCTCCACTGGTGATTCCTACCTCTTGGGGTATGTTCCATGCCATGTAGACGTGGCTTTTAAATTCATCCATCCAGACTTCAGCCACCCTGAGGGCGTTCCTGCGGACGTGGGCAGTGAGGTCCTCTGTGTAGGGCTTGTGGGCTCGCTCGATGTGGGCAATCCTCGAGCAGGGCAGGACCTCCACGCTCCCGCCACACTGCCACACCTGCAGAAGACACAGAGCCACTTGTCAGTTCTTGGACCTGGCTGCACCTCTGCACCAGGCCCCAGCTGACCACTCAACACAAGAATGAGTGCAGAGAAATCAGCCCTCTTCACCTTGTCTTCCCAGACCACTATCTGTGAAGGAGTGAGCGGGACCTTATTTCTACTCCTGTAGCAGGATGAGTATTGAGTCGTTGATTCACGTCTTGATTCTTATTGCTGTGGATTTACCAGCAAAAAAATTAATGTACTTTTTCCTCCACCCACGAGTCCCACCCTGTCAAAGAAGAGACCAGACATTTTGTGACCAGAGATTTGGGTTCTTTTTGCCGGTGAGAGAGAAATTAACAAAACCCTTGATGATGGTCTCTGCAGCAGTGTGGGACAGAGAGGGGCCAGCAGGGAAGTCCCTCTTCAAATGGATCACATGGGCTTGGTCAAGGATTAGGGATCACCACAAGGAAAGAGCCAGACACCCTTCTCCTAACCCATCTGTATTATCCCCAGTTCCAAGTGATGAAATGGAGACTAAAGAATGTCCCTTGCCCAAGGCCACACATCTGGTCTTGAAGACAAAAAGATCTGTCCAATCCCAAAGAAGCTCGAGGAAGAGCCAAGGACCATGCTTTGCAAGGACTTAGCACGCCCAGGGGTGGTTCTGAGGACCAGGAGGGGGTGGCACTGAAGGCCCAGGCTGTGCACCTTCATGTCCATGACCCGTACATTCTGGGGATGGTGCTGATTTCCAATTCACTTTGCTCAGATTTTTAATGAAAGCCCGTGAAAACTGTGAATAAGTTATTGACAACACAGAGAGTCAGAATAATTATTCTTTTTGCAACTGGGGCAGAGGCTATTACTTGACCATTTCAACAACACAACACAGATCATGATTCATAACAAAGCTCTTTTATTAGGAGACCTGTTTCTCAAAGAGTCGGTTCACCGTTTCACTGTAGAGTGGACGCATCTGCCCTCACTCTAATCAGAACAGCGGCGGCCCCTCCCCTCGTGCCTTTAGACACACAGTACAAGGAGCAGTGCCACTCACTGTCTAGCCCTTCTCCCCATCCGTGCAGCCACCTCCCTTATCCTGGCCACTGTCATCTCTCATCTGGACTCTGCCATGGCCTCCAAACACCTGCTGTCCTTCTTCCTGTCTTCTTTCTCCAGCCTTTTTGCCACACAGCAGATGAAGTGATCTTTCGAAGGTGCAAATTGGACTACTCCCTCCCCTGTACCGTGTCCCCCTGGCACAGCCCTAATCTGGGCTTGGCGGGAAGCTGTGGACAGGGTGATGGCTCCGCGTGGTGAGCTCCAGGGGTGGGGGATGCCAGGAGGAGGGAGGAGCAGGGAGCTGGGTACCAAAGGGGTGGCTGAGAAATGAAGACCAAGGCTGGTCACAGAGAAGGCAGGACAGGTCACAGGGAACGGGGCATAAGAAGCAACCACCAAGATGCAGATTCTAATTTGTACACAAGGTAAAGTCACATGCCGAGTGTCACAGGCACGAGGGACACCTGACAGCTTGTCAGCCCAAGGTTGGACCCTATGGCTTCTGGATGGGCACCAAGTAACATGTCGCTTCCACACCAAGTTCTTTCCCGTCTCCGTGCCTTTGCAGCTGCCATTCCACTACCTGGAATAATCCTCCAACCCCTACTCCCCGCATTTGTTCCCAGCTCAAATATCACCTTCTTTGACCCACCCGGTCCAAATTAGATCCCCTCTGGATACCTGTAGTGCCTCACTCTTTTCCTTAGTAACATTTATTCACAATACTTTCATTTATGTATTTACCCTTTAAATGACTGTCTCCCCTCTCCAGACTATACATGCCATGAAAACAAGGACCATGTCTGTGTTTCCGACTGCATATATCAGCAGCTGGCACTGAATATATATTCAGTAGCTATTATTTGAATGAGTGAATCCAGTCATCTGAGAGTCCTGGGTTTTCACCGACTATAGAGACATGGTTTTAACTGGCTCAGCTGGACGCCCTAATAAAAGCCATAAACATAAAATGTGGCCAGATTTTACTGAACACAATGACTTTCTTCAAACCCAAGTGGTTTTTCAGCAAATCTCTGACATTTAAGTGCATACGGCTTCAACCAAAGAGAGTTACTTTGGCTGCAGAGCTTAAATTAATGTCATAAAACCCGGGAAGTCATCAAATGAGCACGAGCACTATCAGGTGGCTTCGTCTTGTGGAACTGTGAACTCACTGGAGAGAAAGTCCTGGCCGCAGAAATGTTTGGACGTGTCTACAGAGGAGCTACTGGGGATGCCCCCCAGGAGTGACCAAGGACCTAAAGCAGGTGGTAAACAACTGTCACCCGGGGCAGAGCAAAGTTACCATCACCGCCAGCCCTTCCTGGAAAACCCGAATCCTGTCATCATTTCTGCAAAGGCTTGAAGCCTCCACCTGGAACTACAAGAAAGCGTGTGGGTCTCAGGGGCTGGTGGAGAGAGTTAGAATCCTGGCTCTGTCACGTATTAACCTTTGACTTGCACCTGTCGTTGGATGTCAGCTGCTTTTTTATTGGGAATCATGATTCTCTGGGAGGTTTAAAAGAGATGCTGTACATGAAAAGCTCCTACAAGCAAAGACAGGCATGCGGTAGGTTCTCAGGATGGTCAGGTCCCTTGTCCTTCCCCGGTTGGGGAGCCACTGGTACAAGGTCAGGGTCATGTATTGCATTTGGCACTTACATAAACAAGTCTCCCCCTCCCAAGACTCAGTTTTCCCCAGCTGCCAAATGGCAGAGCTGGACTCAATGGTGTCTTAGATTCTTCTATTTTTCACATGCCATGATTTCGAGTTTTCTTGCCAATGCTTCAGATGATGCCCAGTGTTTGAGATACAGCTGACAGAGCTGTAAATTGGGCTAAAACAAGGAGACATGGGAGGCAAGGCAAGAGGATGCAGTGGGAGCATCTCTCCTACTCAAAGCCTCATGATCACTCCACAGTCTGGGACAGGGATAGCAAATGAGTCTACACTCCTGTGTTAAATCCATTCGCAACGTCCTTCTGAAGCACTGTGTCAGGAAGGACTCTGAGGCTCTCTCCTGGCTCAGAGGAAAGGCATGCCACAATTTATTAGTTATGCTTGCCACAGGTAAGGGATTAAAGGTGGTGGCACCTCAGCCTTGTACTTGACAGCTGAGTCCACAGGATCAGATCCCAAATCCTTTCCAGCTCTATCTCCTTATGACTTTTAACGCACTCTTTTTGCTCTTGGCAAATGGTTCTCACTGTTCTCTTAGTCCAGAAAGCCTCCTTCCTGCTCTCCATCCATCCAAAGTCAGTCTGGCCCAGTTCCTCCAAAGTCTTGGAACACATGATTTGTACCACTCATGTGGTCCTTATTTCTTGGCTTAGGTGGTTAATTATCTTTTTATGTGTAGCTGTCTCGCCTAACTTGGCTGCAAAAGCTGAGACAAGAGTGGAAAGCCAAAGCCAGCAGGCTGGGGGAGGAAGACGAGGAGGAGGCAGGCTGGGGGCTGAGGCCTGGGAAGAGAAGGCAGAAGACCAGAAACTCACTCACAGAGTGGCCACAGGGCCAGAGATGCAGGCGAGTGAGGAAATGGGGCAGGGTGGGGCAGGACACCCCCTCTCTGGGTGCCCTTCGTTTTCATGCCCTGAGCATCTCGCTCACCTCCCCCAGTCCTGGCAGCACTTGGCAATAGGAAGGGAAGAGAGGTCAAATCTGGACAAGGCCAACATGAAAGCCAGAGACCATGAGGAAGCCAGGGTCAAGGGTGGGGAGCGGGGGCAGAGGAGAAGCCAAGACGCAGACACTGTAAGCCTTGAGATAACCCCCCTCCAAAATGCATCTCACTCCTACTCCCTTTAGTCTCCAGATAAGACCACACTTCTTAACATGATTTGCAAGAGCCCTGAGAGCTGGACCCTCCTGGTTCCTACAGCCTCATCTCCCACCCCCTGCTGTGCAGTTCCAACTCCTCTTAGTTCCCAGGGAGGCCACGTTCTTGGGTCTCTGTCCCCTCCCGCTACCATTTCCTTTCCCGGAATTCCCACGGCCCCACTGCACACACTGATCTGCCTTGCTAAGTCCTACCTACCTTCCCTGGCTGCCCTAATGTGGGTTAAACGCCCCTGCTGTGCATTCCTGTGTCATCTGTACTTCCCCTTGCCTGTCACATAACATATTAATAACTCTGTGTGTGTATGTGAAATGTATATGCACAATTTACAAGATGTAATATTAATATAAGAAACAACTATTTACAGTGCTCCAGCAATATCTTAGAAACCTCCATGTGTTCCTCCTTGCCCTTAAAGGTAAAATAACCCATTATCCTGAATTTTGTTAATAATTTCCTTGCCATCAACCTACATTACACATTATCTTAGTTTTACCTGTTTTTGAATGCTGTGTAAATGGAATCATGTTGTATGCATTCTGTAACTGGCTTCTTGCTTCCTTTATTTTCATCATCATAGTGTTCCATTGTACAAATACACAGTAATTTATTTATGTGCTCTCCTGTGGGCCAACAGTCTTGTTTCCAGCATTACGAATGATGCTCCTTGGAACATTCTTGTATGTGTCTCCTGGCACCCAAGAGTGGGCATTTCTCCATGTATTTACACCACAGCGAAATTTCTAGAGCACAGGTCATACACACATTCAACTTTCCTACGAAAAGTGAAACTCTTCCAAATCGTATAGACCAAGATATACTCCCACCAGCACAGATGAGATTCATATTGCTTCACGTCCTTGCCAATATTTGACATTGTCCAACTTTTTGATTTTTGCCAATCTGATGAGCATGAAATCCTCTCTTGCAGTTTTAATTTGCAACTCCCCTGATTACTAGTGAGAAAGAGCTTTTTTTTCCTGTTTACAGGCCCACAAGGCCAGACTCTGAGAGAAGGCTCATGTCAAGGAATCTCTAGAGCCTCAGAGGGCCTGGTGCACGATCAGTGCTCAATAAGTTCATTAATTGCGTGAGTGAAGCATCCCAAGTTGGGCTTCAGTTCTGAGTTATCCCCAGTGCACTTTACTTGGTGTTCTCCCAGGTTTCCAAGGGTAGATACTTAGTTATTTTAAAGTAAAAGGAAATATTTTTAAAATCTGACACTGCTCATTCTTCCATCAGACCCCACAGGAAAACACTCCCCAGGGATACAATTTCCCAAGCCCTCTTCTTGCCATAAACCCTCCCGAGGAGTCCTCTGAACAGAATTGCTGCTTGGAAAAAAATGCTTTTCCTTGGAAGGCATCCCTGAAGGGATCTGAACATTTGGGTCAACCCCAAGAAACACTTGAAGCAGTTTGCCTATTTGAAAGAGATCCTTCATAAGGCAGATTCATCTGGCAGAATTCCAAGGAGAGACAAGCTAGGCTGTCATGTCTCGAAGCTTTTCATGAAAAAAAACATAAAAGGCTGTTTTGTAGGAACTTGAGATTTGCTGAAACAGCTGCTTACCTACAGGAAACCCAGGGACAACTCAAGAGGGACGACAGTCATGGTGTCATTCTCAGCAAATTGGCCCATCCATACAGGGGACTTGGCTCTTACTATAAAGACTGGGCCACAGGAGCTCAAGGAAGGAGATTCATAACAGTTGCTTTGCAAATGTGTGGTCATTGAGATTAGAGGCCATCTTGACTGGTTCTGACTAAGGGGGGCTTTTTCATGGTTACCTCAAATCTCATATCAGGTCTGATTACTGCTGTTCAAACTTAGGCTGGATGGAGCTCAAGAGAAGTCAGAAAAAGGAAGTCAGGTCCTGACTCATTGGGATTGGGGAAACTGAGCCAGGAGCAGGGGTTGGGGAACTGGTTTCTGAGAGAGTGGCAGAGACTCCTGTTGCTCAGTAACTCCTGTGTGTCCCTCCGCATCTCCCAGCCCCTTGCCATCAGGACCAGGAGGGCAACACAAACGAATGAGAGGAGAGAGGACATGGCATCTGTCACTTTGGGGACAAGGTGGATGAGTATCCAGTGTATCTTCCCCATTCATACGTCTCCTACCCCTGCCACCACCTGCTGAGTGTTGAGGCCAGGGTGACCTTGAAATTCAAAGATGGCGAACTCACAAGAGGAGTGATTGGAGCTCGTAAGTCATCACTTGGAGAAGAGCTGCCCAGGAGGGCCTCCACCCTTCAGGGGACTATGATGTGAGTAGGAAATAAACTTTTCCTGGGTTAAACCTCTTGAGATTTGAGGACCACTCTTGCAGTCTATGAGGCTGCCAGTGTGTAAGGAGGCAAGGTGACCAGATAGGCGAGATTCCTTTAGGCACCAGTAACCACAGTTTCAATCTGTTGGATGGGGCTTGTAGAAAGCTCCAGCCTAGGGAGAGATTGGGTGTCTGGAAGGTGGCCGTGTCCCAGTGCCAGGTGTTGAGTCCATTCGAAGCAGAGCTCCATGAGAGGCTGAGGATACAGAGAGCAGATCTAGCCCCAAGGGGGTAGGGAGGGAGCTGCAAGGGGCAGGCATGGCATCAGCACTCCAGCATATCAGGCTGCCTTGAGAATTTGGCTCAAACTTAACCACAACAGAGGGAAGAAAACCAAGGGAGAACCCAGCCAAGGTGGAAGAGGAAAGGCCGGGGCTTGAAGATGACACATAGCCCCCGGTTCCTCGGAAAGCCACAGATAGCAGCCCCATGGCAGCTCCACTAGTATCAGAGCGAACCTGCTGGTGATGCCAGGGCTGTAGCCACACCTCCAGCCCTGGCCAGGGGACACAGGATCTAGACGGACCTTGCTGCATGAGGCTGGGAAGGCAGACTAGTCCAAGTCCAGACAGTACAGAAACAAACCCTACAGGAGCCCCAAACTCAGAAACGGAAATATTGGCCACGTTCCCAATCAAAGTCCCGTTGACACTTGTGCTGTCTACTCTAATCGCTTCTTTGTTTTGAAATAAGATCTCTGGACCCCATTACTGTCACGGGTGCTGCCAGAGAATGATAATGTGCTTAAATGTCGCAGGGATTTGGGGAGCAATTTTCTAAAATCCAGATAAAAACCTTCCCATCCCTAATCTGAGAGTCATTTTTGTCAGATAACTGGTTCAAAGCCCTCTCTGGTGGGTTAAGTCCCTGTCGATTGCCGAGAGGTGCTGTCCCTGGACGACGCGCTTGCTCTATCCAGCTGCTATTCAGAGTGCGTCTCCTGGACTAGGTTTGATTTATACTTTGCTATATGAAGACGAACCACTTACTCATTTAAAGTGTTTCCTTTTTTATGTCTTTAATCAGTGGCTGTTTCTTTCCTCTCTCTGAAGCTTAATCTAATCAGAAACAAATCCCACACATATGAATGGCTCATTAGCATGTCTCAATCAAATTCAAATTGTCCATACCAGATGTCCCCCAAAAGGGCAATGCTCCCCTAAAGAATGACTCTTTGAGCCAGCGTTCCAAAGAGTATTGCCATGATACGCTAAGAGGGTCCTTTCTGGAGTACAGAGTTGATATACTCTGTCACACCCCCCAGCACAGTGGGGGCCTCTGATGACAGGTGACTGGTGTGTCACTGAGATGGAGTAGAGGGAGGACAGTGTGGCAGACCCTGGAAGCAGACATCAGAGGATTGTCTGATGCCTACGTGTCTGGCTCAAGCATCATCCCCAGACTTGGCTCAGTGAGACCCCTGAGGTTATCATTCAGATGATAAAAATGAGGCTGAGATGCTGAACATTCCTCTGGGAAATAGTATTTGTTCTAAGGAGCGTCCCTCTTACTTGATTGAAATTCAGATTATGAAAGCTGGTGTGCTGGGTCTGCTCCTAAAGGGATTTGTCCTTTCCATACACATCAGAATGAGTCGTCAGGTAGGGCACCCTCACAGGTGTCACCTCTGAAAGTCACCTACAGCACACTGCCATGAAAAACAGGATGTACACAAGAGATCAGCACTGCAGTAGAGGAGAATGGAAGGGGACCTAGCTGACTATCTCACATCATTTCCCAGGTGAGCAAACAGGTTCACAGGCACAAGATAATTTGGAAGCAACGTAAGAAAAGGATCCAAGAACCTTTCGGGAGACAGGAGGTGACTGTGGTTCAGAGCAGTGGCTCTCAGGTCAGTCTTGGTGTCAAATTCTACATTTCCCATTTGCTGGGTTGGTGGCTTTAGGCAATTCATTTCACCTTCTAACACTCAGTTTCCTTGTCTGTGAAATGGAGATAAAAATGATAAATTCTAAAAATAGTTGTTGTAAGAATTAAATGAAGTGACACATGTAGGGAGTTTGTGTCAACACTTGGCACAAGTATAGAGCCCTCTAAGTATTAGCTGTAATTATTATCGCTGTAAGATGCCATTGATCGCAAGATTCACCACTGCTATATAGCAGCTTTTCAGGGCTGGAGGAAACACACCACATTTCTCTGAGCTCAAGATTTATATATCCAGCTGCCTACAAGTCATCTCCACTTGAGTGTCTCTCAGGCATCTCGTGTCCAAAGCGAAGTTCTTGATTTCCTCCTCGGCCTCCCCATCTGTCCCTTAGTGTTCCCCTCAGCCACCTAACAGCCCACACCTGGAGCCTGCAATTCATCTACGATTGTGTCTCTTCCTCCCCCTCCACATCCAATACATCAGCAAAACACAGTCAGTTCTACCTCCCAAATATAGCTTGAATCTAATCGCTTCTCTCCATCTGCACAGCCGATGTCCTGGTCCAAGTCCACTATCTTTGTGTGGACATCTCCAGCCAGAGCTTCCTGACTGGTCTTTTTGTTTCAACCCTGTTGCCTCCAATCCATCTCCTAAAATTATAAATCAGATCGTGTCCCTTTTCTGCTTTAATTCAATTCAACAATTATTTATTGTTATTTATGTGTCAATTGTTGTTGTAGGAGATGGAAATTTTGTCACTGAACAAAATATACAAAATCTCTAACTTACTGGTACTTACCCTGTCTTTTCCCTTCATAGCACTTCCTATGGACTGATCATGTCCCCCACCCCAACTTCATATGTTGAAGCTCTAACTCCACAGGTGACCGTATTAGAGTCTTTAAGGAGGTGATTAAATGTGCCCATAAAATTATAAGTAGAGTGACCACATGTCCTACTTTTCCTGGGACAATACTGGTTTATAACTGTTGTTCCAGTTTCATTATTAACAGCATCTCCTTTTACTCTCAAAAGCATTTGATTTAAATCATAAATTATAATTTATTTGCATATTTATTACTTCTTTATATATGCTCAATTTATAAGGCACAACCTGATTTCAGAAACACTGAAATTCCAAATAAGGACCTGGCTTGAAGTCATGGTATTATTAATCTTCTCTCTCCCCTAGTCCATGATTTCTTTGCATCTGTTGCTGGCTTCCAGGTTTCTTTGGCTTTTGTTTTTACTTTTTTTTCCAAGTTTAGAAAATTAACCATTGACATATTACTATTATCTAATCTTCAGTCTCTAATCAAATTTCATTAATTGTTCCAATTACAGCCTCATTAGCTATTTTCTCTTTTGGTTCCTACTTTTTAAGAAGGTGAAAATTTCCTTCACGTTGACTCTCAAAACCCCTTACCAATTGTGACCTCTTCCATGCATTTATTAATCTCGCTTTTCGGTGGCTCCCTCATTGAACACACCTGGAAAAAAACCTGAGTGTGAAGACCCTTCCAGGGTAAAATTGTCTGTGGGCACTCTCCTCTCCTTCTTCCACTCCCCACCATTTCTAGCTAATTGCTTCATTATGTACTTTTTAAATTGCTTTGTTCTGTAGGGATTAATTTTGCGCTTATCTTCACTAACCGTAAAACTTTTACAATGTACTGTTAAACTGCGTCTGCTCGGCTGCCGGTTTGTAATTGCAAGGAGTCACTCCATGGCTGGTGTGCTAGGAGATAACACGCCATGGCTTTCCACTCACTGTTCTCAGGTGCCTTCTCAGAGCCACTGGGCAGGCGGAAAATCGGTTCTGGGCTGGCAGCATGGGGTGCCGAGATTCCCTTATATAGGGAGATTGCAAGCCAGGGAAGACCTTCAAATCCCTGAGGTTTTGGCGTCATAGGCCTCTGGTTGCTCAGACCTCAAGGACCTGGAAATTTCAGGCCCTACAGGTCCCAGGAGCAGGGCTACCTATGGCTGACCACCTAGAAGGAAACAAAAATTCCAACCACTCTCTCAAAGTCAAGTCCATACTTTCCCAAGGTTCTGACACTTGCCTTCTGCCTACAAGCTGGACTAGACCATGAGCCTTCAAGGAACCCCTCTGCTTCCCTTCTTGCCTCCTCTGAACCTCCATCCACTCCCTCCTTAGCTCTTTGAAATCTGTCCTCTGTTGCTACCCTTGACGCCAACCGTCCTTGCCAAGTCTGTTGTCTGACACCCTCTTTCCACTTGCTTTCTCATAGCACAGGCTGGTGATTTAGAGGCTCTGGCATCAGATAGAACTGTGTTCAAATCCAGGCTCCATCACTTTTTCTCCGTGGGACCTGAGCAAGTTACTCAACCCTCTAAGCCTCAGTGTTCTCTCCTGTAAAATGAAAGTAGAAATTGTGGCCTCTGGTGGTTCTTGGGAGGAGTAAATGACATGCAGCATAAAACTTACTATTAATAGAATATAAGCTCTATGAGGACAGACCTAAGTTATCTTGTTCATCACTGTATACCCAGTGTGTGGCATAGTGCCTAGAATAGTACATGCTCCGTAAATATTTATTAAATAAGTCATGAACCACAAAAAATAAATGGTAGCTATTATCATTAGCATTCATGCTAGCCTGGCTATTGCAGTCATAAAATGCTGTCTTCCCTTGACATCAGTGATTTCCTACTAATCCAGCTCCTATCTTTCCAGCTGATTCTTCCCTGTGTCCCTGTGGACACAACCCTGCCACTGTGCCACTGCCCCACCCCCATCTCCCATGCCCATGCTCAATTCTAAAATTTCTTCTCCTTTCAGAAATGTGTACATAGAGGGCAAATGATCCCATTGTCTCACCTCCAAGACTTTTTTCTCTTTACTTTTGTTATGTAATGCTGGCTTTCTGTTCAAGTCAGGGTCTGTGTATTACATTTCTCTTTATCTTGATGGCAAGTACACGGACAACAGCATAATACACGTTCACTGCATGAATGAACAGATGGATGAATAATGCAAGCTTGTTGGTTATTTCCATTGTTATTTTTCTAATATCAAATTGTCCCCATTTTCCCCCCTCAAACCAACCCTTTATCTCAAACTTCCCTTTCTTAGCCAACAGCACCCCAAACCTCCCATCATCTGGGTTTGAAATATCAATGTCATCTTTGTCAGACCTTTAATAACTCATGTATAAGACCCAGGAAAGGATAGGTCTTGACCTCCAATAATCACTTAATTATGATTAAAATTCAACATAGTGTGAAGGGAACATGTGGACATTGCCTTGGCCAAAGCTTCGGGTCACTGGGAACATTCCCTTAGGAAGTACAAAGGCCTGAAAGCTTGAAATCTGCGTTTGATGTCTTTGAAATCCTCAGCCTTGGAAGATCCCATAGATAAACACTTTTTCCACTGTACCACTATCTGTAGACTTTACCCCACCACAGCAGCTGATGGACAATGCCAAAGAGATCCCAATTCGTGATACAATGATACAAAACAATGGCAGGGTTCACCATCCACACACACACACACAACACACACACACACACACACACACACACACACACACGGACGTGTTATTCCAAGCTCTCAGGTTATTCTGAGGTCCAGCTCCAGCAGGCTTGAGCCAACCATAACATTTAGAAGCAACCAGATACTAAAATCCAATTTAAGGTGTTTAATTTTCTCTGTCTCTAGGGATGGGTAATAAAAGAATCTGCTTGCAGCTTTTCTGTGAGATGTTGCATCTGGTGGTTTTCTGAGACCTTTTCAGCTGAACAGAAATGCTGGTCCCCACACCCCTTCCTTGTCAAATCTCTCTAATTGTGTGGGCAAAGACTAGCTTGCTTCACCTGAAACTGTGGTGTCCAGAGTTTTTAATTAACTTCCTCGTGGCTGGTTGAGAACAGCCTGGTGCTAGCAGGGAGCTGAGACTTCTCAGACCTCTGAGTCCACGGCCTCTGGGGAGAACCGTACTGTTATCCGTGCACGTTGACCTGCACACGCTACCCTGCCCGGACTGCTTTCACTGGTCATTTTAGCAACATCTCTGGTCCTTTAGCCCTAGATATGTTTTTTTTTTTTTTAAGTCTTAAATAACACCGATGCCTGTTCTAGACAATTGCTAGGGACCTTATGTGCTTTCTCCTCCTACTCTCTGACTCTGGCTCCCTGAACCCCGACTTCTGACTTTCTGTCTGTTCTGGCTTCTCTCACTGGGCAAGTTCTCAATCTACCTCCTGTCTGACTCTCTGGGCCCTAGCTTTTGGCTCAGCCCTGGACTCTGCTACTGCCTCCGGTTCTGAAGTCTACTGTAACCTCCAGTGAAGACACCTGATCAAAGCCCCAGCCCTCTTGAGGGATCTGGGTTGAACCAGCAAGGACTGAAATTGTACTGTGGTCATCTGCCAAGTGAATGCTGGCCCAGATTAGCCCCTGAAATTAAACTTTATGCCATCAAGTTTAAACCCTGAAGGTACAGGTGGATAAACAACAGGACACAGTGATTAAGGCATGAGCTTTGAAACCAGTTAGGCTGGTTATATCTTGAGTGATCTTGGGTAAGAGGGGAAGTTATTTAACTTAATTTCCTCCAGTTTTCTAATTTACAAAATGGAGATAACAACATGGACCTCACAGGCTCATATAAAAATTAATATGATAATATACACAAAGTGATCGGCAGATAGCATACAATAAAAGGAAGTTCCTCCTCTTATTACCACTAATATTATTACCATCATCTTCCAAACTGGTGGCCTAATACTGACCACAGATCGTCAGCCAAGCTGCTGCCAACTGTGCAGTGTGCATCTGCCTATGGCAAATAACCTTCTGTTGCTGAAGAGTTTATGCCACTAAACCAAATCTCAGATGTCCCAGACCTTGATGGTCCAATGTAGCTAACCAAGGAAAGGTTCGTTGGGACTCTCTCAGCTCCAGGTCATCCACCGTGTCTCTTTTTCCGTTCACTCGAGTTACTGATGAAAATATTGGACAAACCAGGATGAGCTAAGAGCCCACCAAAGACTGTCTCCTGGATTGCCAGTACCTGTTGGTTTTTTCCCCCCATCTGATGGCTCTACCTTATCTGTCTCCAGCCCTCCTTTTTAGCCCTTGTGTCATTACAGATCCCTGGTCCCCAACCTTTGAGTTCAGCTGTGGTCACGCTCTTTCTCAGCTGTTGACCTAGAATGCTCCCCTCCTTCTCCCCACCTGCACACTCTTTCCTCGGGAACCAGTCTCAAAGCCACCTTCTCTGTGACGCCTCACCCAGCTCCCACAGGTGGGGCGGTCAGTCCCTCCTGCTGCTCTCGCAAGGCATACAGGATCTCTCATCCTCTTCATTTCAACCCTGAGCTGGTTGTGCCCTACTTGGTGCATGAATCCGAATTATGCTCAGAGTGATAAATTTCCATCCAGAAAGTATTCCCTGAAGTAAATATCACTAAGGCAATTTAATTCTCTTGATCAATTTTCTGTATAATGAAATTAAAATATTTCCTTCTATACTAATTTTCCAGTTTTATTTTACCAGAATCATTTTCACTGGGCTTAATGCTTTTTTGACATTGATTTTACAACTAAGATATGATCCATCACTGTGCTTTTATCCATATCACATTTTATAATTACCGCTACCATCACAGAGTTTTCTTTTCTGGTAATAATTTCCACCAAGTTTCGTTTTCCTGAATCCAATTTTGCACAGCTGAATCATGTTAATGTTCACTTCTTCAGTCAATTTTTTAGCTTCTATAATTCTTACTGTGCTCATTTGTATTCATTGCTTTAGCTTGCGTTGATTTTCTTTACTATTACTCATTGATTGGAAAAAGTATAATTGTTAGCATTTTTTGTTTTTTTAAATTTTTTTAGAAATAGCACACAAAAAAAGTGAGCAGGTTCTGAGTTATATACGTATTACTGTTGTCACTGGTAGGTCAAAGAACACAGAGCATCCTTGATGTTGAAAAGGGGGCAGGAGTCACAGCATCCTGTTTAAGCTCATAATATTTTCTACAATCTTCCTTTTTTTTCTTTTTTCATTTACTTTATTTTTATTTATTTTTTTTATGACTAGTCAAGTAGAGTAGTGAGAAAGGGGTGGGAAAGGGTAAAAGAGTAGAACAAGCAGTTTGATCTGTAACTGACTGAACAATCAGTTAAGGTAACTCACTACCTTCAGACCAGCCGCATCCTTCTGTTAGACTAGTACTTAGAACATGGGAAGGTGTTGTCGCTCCAGCTAGACCAAGAGCTACTCAAAGGCTAGTACCATTCTCAAATGATTGTACCATTCATTTCTAGTTTCCCAGCACCTAGAAAATGGGTGTTTGAAGAATGAATCAATGAGTAAGTAAATGAACCTACAAGGAAGTGATAAGAAATTTTGTCAGATTTCTTACTGAAGGCCACTAGGCTATGCCTACCTAAACACAAGGCATAATGGCTTCTGAAGCCACCTTTCTCGCATTCGAATCGGGTCTTTAGCACTTAACAGTCATGTGACCTTGAGCAAGTTATATCACCTCTCTGTGTTTCAGTATGTCCATCTGTAAGTGGGGATATTAATAGTACCTACATCACATGCAAGGATTAAGTGAGTTAATGCATGTAAAGCACTTAGGACAGTAACTCCCCTGTAATAAGTGGCATATTCCTTTTAGCTATTAGTATTATGGTCATAAATCTCATCTGTCTTTCTAGTGATATTCAGAGGTCGTCATGCCTTGATCATGTCTTATTATAGGGAGCTCACTATACCATTAGCATCTATTCCTTTTGTTTTTTTAATGGTTCTAATATATGCTTCTTATATTGAATTAATAATCGTATCCCTTATAGTTTTCACCCACTGTTCATAGCTCTGACTTTCTGAGATACATAGAATATATTTTCTTATATTTGATTCATCTTTAAATTCAAAATCTGTTCATTGAGCACATACTAGGTTCCAAGTGTCATAAGTAGTCACAAATCCTATCATCAAGTATCTTAAAGTCTAGCCAAGAAAGAAGAGGGAAAAATGATATTTGTATCTTTCACAGATCCTCCCGTCCTATGAATCCGAGACCTTTACCCATGACACATAGTTTGCAAGAGTAAATCCACCCTGTGGACTTACAAACATAATATGAAGTCTATATAATTGAAATTGTGTGATATTAGTACATGAATAGAGCAACAGATTAATGGAACCAGAATAGAAAATCCAGAAACAGACCCAAATGTATGTGGCAATTCAGTGTACTATAAAGGTAGTATTGCAAAGCAGTGAGGAAAAGGTATTATGTTAAATAGAAGGTGTTAGGATAACTGGTTGGCGATACAGAAAAATTAGACATTGGATCCGTTCCTCATATCACACGTCAGAATCAATTCTGAATGAATCGTAAAAAATGCAATCATACAAGTATTGGAAGAAAACATAGGTGAATTTCTCTATAACATGAGAGTGGGTAAGACTTTTTGTGACTAAAATCTGGAAGGAAGAATAAAAAAGATGGATACATTTGCTTACATTAAAAAAAAAAATAGTCTCAGGATGGCAAAAACATCAGAAGCAAAATCAAAAGACAAATAACAAAGTGGGAGAAAATATTTGCAATTTATATGATAGGCAAGGCATTACCATCCCTAATGTGTAAAGAGATTCTAAAAATAAAGACTAACAATCCTGTAGGAAAGTGGGCCAAAGACACAAACAGCTCACAGAAAAAAGAAATGCAAATGGCCTTAGTCGTATGAAAAGCTTTTCAACCTAGTTCTTAATAAGAGACATGCAAATTAAAACTACTCTGTAAGCCATTTCTCATCTGTCAGATTGGCAAAAAACCAAATATTGCACAATGTACTTTGTTGGTATGGCTATAAGGAGACAGATACCTTTATCATTCCTGGTGGGAAAAACACTAACCCTCCGGAGGGCTATTTGATGATGTCTAGCAAAATGACACATGCATTTACTC
This sequence comes from Avahi laniger, assembly GCA_963575035.1. Classification (NCBI taxonomy): domain Eukaryota; kingdom Metazoa; phylum Chordata; class Mammalia; order Primates; family Indriidae; genus Avahi; species Avahi laniger. The sequence goes on along the minus strand of CAUYSK010014211.1, from coordinate 26,032 downwards.
TTTGACTTTGCAATTCCACTTTTAGGAATCGATTCAAAAGATAACCAGTAAAAATATGAAAAAATAAAGTATACCCAAGACTATTAATTTTAGCACTATGCCCTCAAAAGGAAACTGGTAGAAATAAACTATTAAATGTTCATGCATTTGAGTACTATGCAATTGTGAAAAAGGAATGAGGACCATCTCTACATACTACTGTAGAATGATCTTCAGAAAAAAATATATAGTTAAAAAAAACCCAAGATAATAAAAATGTGCACAGTGTACTACCATTTTTCTAAGAAAGGGGAGATGTGAGTATATATACACATTTCTTATGTTTTTTAAAGTATAAAGTAAAACAAACAATCCAAAGATAAATGTTTACAGAGAGGTAGTGAGGAAACAGGATGAAGGGGTCAATGACAGAAGGCAGACCTGGTTGAAAATACCTTATTTTATAGGTTTCACTTTGGAATTATATACATATTTATATAATTTTCTAAAATTAAATATAAATTTATGTAATTATAAAAAATTAAATATAACAAAAACAAGATGAAACAAATGAACCTGTTTGTTAGGTTGGTAGGACAACTATACAGAGAGGAAAGGTTCTAGAGGACTTTAAATCACAGGAATTTGACTGTATGTCTCTAGTGGGATATAACCTAAAAAAGAAATGCAAAAAAATTTTAACTATTTCTAGTTATCATCTAGTTATCATGTCGGTGGTGGTGTTGTCATTAGTATGTTATTAGTTTGCATCCTGGGAAATGAAATAAACAAGTAATTATGTCAGTGTCATTAAGAAAGAGAATTTTTGGTTTGGAAGAAAGGAAATATAGATGAAAAATTGATGAGGTTAAGTAAAATTCTGTTGTCCTAAATTTGAATCAGAAAGATCATAATGAATGCCTGAAGAATTTTTATTTCTACAAAAATAATAATAATTTTTAGCTCTGATTTTCGAAGACTTAGAAACATGGACCAACCTTGTAGCAATGAGCGCCCCCAGTGGCCAAACTGTAATTTTAAATACCATTTCTCACTAGCAGTAAGTTGGGTGCCTTAGGCAATAGCTGATTATAGGTCTGGAGCAGGAAATGTGTAAGATGAGCCTGGAACATCCCTCATGGCAGGGAAGACATTAAAAACTCAAAAGGACCCAGGAACAAATGTCAATAGGCTTCCAATTGCCAAAAGTGGAAAATGTGCTAGTCAATAAGGTTAATAAATGTAATGAATTGAAACATATCAAATATGTTTAAATCCATAATTTCATATGGATACTAAAAAACTAATTGGTCCCTTTTAAAGGATGGTAGAAAATCAATTAATTATTATTAAGTTGTTAGAGAAAGAACTATTTAACCTGACTTTTCCAAATAAACATTGTTGTACTTCTGGGCAATTAAAGAATGAATTATTACAAATGTCTCTACGAAAGTTATTCCAGCTAATAAATGAGGAAAGAAAAATAAAATTTAAATACCACTATCTTGCAACCCCTAATGAATTGCTGCATGGAGGCAGTAATCAACCACGACTGCTAGTATCACAAATGGGGAGACAAATAGACGTTATGTGCCTTGTGATGGAAGTACACAAATTACTGTCTGTGGAATATTCGTGCTGCAAAATTGAACCTAAATCTCTGGGTCTAACTACCAATTGAGAAGAAATATACAGGACAGAGGAACATATTAAATGATATCAGGGGAATGCAATCAGGAAAATTTAGACTGTGAAAATCTCTACAGGAAAAATGACCTGATCTCTTTAAAAATAAATTACAAGGGAGGAAAAGAGATGGAAAGAGAGAGGAGAGGGAGCGATTCTGTAGATTAATAGAGACTTGAAGACATATTAGCCAACCGAATCTTGATTCAAGCAAACAAATTGTAAGACAAAAAAAATATGTAAGAATTAGGGAAATTTGTACACATCGACTATTCGACGGTATTATAGAATTCTTTTTAACACTTTTAAGACTGAAAATAGTACTGTGGTCATTTTTTTAATAGTCCTTATCTATTCTGAATGCATACTGAAATTTTTTTGATGAAACGATATGATGTCTGGGATTGGCTTCAAAATAACTAGAGCTGGGGGAGGCTTAGGTAGGGGCGGAGACAAAACCAAATTGGCCATCAGTTGACAATGTTGAAACAGATGAATACAGGGGATTTATTATACTATTCTCTCCATTTTTGTATATATTTTATATTGTCTATAATAAAGAGTTTTACCAATCCCATTTATGATAAAGTATTTGGAATATGAAGAACAATACTCTAGATATTATATTACTTATTTTAGAGGACAGTTGAACCCAGGTTTCCTATTAGAGGGACCCTGTCCTGTGTAATTCTTGAAACTATGGAATCTGAAAAGAAAGATACATGGCCTGTCCCTGTCCTCTGGAAGCTATGTCACCAAGACCCCAGCAACAGTGTCCAGCATCCAGTGGGAGGACCATCTAGTCTTGGCAGTGGGATTAAAGGCATTATCCTAAATAGAGTATCATTACCATATGGCTTTGGCTGTAGTTCCTGCTGTTCAACTTTTCTTGATTTTTGCTTATTTTCTGAATCTGCTTCTTTGAGAAGCAGATTAATTCTTTGAGATACACAATGGCCTTCCAATAAATTCCTTTTCTCTTTAAGTTATCCTGAGTCAGTTTTATTTGCTTACAACATAGATTCTTGAGTATTATTTGAATAAAAAGTTAATCAGGACTATAATGCATATAAATTTATGCATACTCTAAAAAATAAAGCACTATATAAAACATACAATAGTATTTTTATGCACGTATGTGCTTACATATGTAATAGATCATGATCATATGTTTTGTATAGGGCACTTTATAGTTCGTGAAATACTTTAATTTCTTATCTTTATCGTTAAAAATAGTGATTATGATAATGAGAAAATAAAACATAAGAATGAATTAACTTTTTTGGCCAAAGTAACATTTTTAATCATGTAACACTATTAGGATAATAATTTCTAGCTTGCCTATAGCACTGGATTGCTGTGTGCGATAAATAGGATAATTGTAGGAAAACAATTTGAAACTATGGATGAAAGTCCCTGCCATTGTTAGTTAGTTGCTATAGAAGCAGCAGATGAACCTAGTGCAGGGACTAAGGGGATTTTTGATACCTGGTGACTATGCAATTTGTGAAGTCTACTCCTATGTTGTCCACACCTGTTTGCTTCCTCCATCCCACATGCTCCGTGGAATAGACGGCATTTTGCCAGGGCACACACAGGTCCTCCATGGCTGAGAAAGCAGATTTAAGACAGGGGCTGAAAACTGGTAGACTACAGAAAGATTACACGAGTTTAGAATAATCTCACTGTCCAAGCTACCGAGAAATCTCAAGTGCAAATTTCTGTTTTATTAAGCTATTAAATAAGGCCACCCAGATAAGCAGGACCTCAATGATTCCTTGCTGCCCCCAAGGCCAAAAAGTTGAGGCAGTCAGCTGGATGGACTTCCTCCTGTCCCAGACGTGGCTCAGCTACACAGGGAGAAGGGGCAGAATTGTTCACAGTGAGCGATTCCACTCCCAATCACACCTTAGAATAAGGCTAAGAAAGAGCAGTTAAAAGAGGCAAGGCTGGCACCAGGGAGTAAAGAACAAAGGCAATGATCCAGTCTTAGGAGCAGAGATAACAGTAAAAGGTCATTCTGGAGGATGAAAAAGCTGTTTAGATATCCAGTTAAGGAGTCAGCGATTTATAGATGTGCCCAAGTGGAAGTCCAACACAGAGTCCTCTCTAGTAGACTCTTTTCTCTGCAATACATTCCAAACAGCTCAACCCAGTCAAGAGTTATCTACAGCTGGGGCCAGACAGAGAGGAGAGATCTCTCATCTGGCTGCCTGCTGTGGACTCTAGGGAAGGGCACTGGCCACAGTGGTGGTGGCATTCTTTCCATCCCTGCCCTGCTTCTTTTGTTTCCAGTCTGGAAAGGTGGAGACAGCTACTATTCATATTAAAAATTTAACTGAATTTAAAGAATAATAAAGAGGCTAGGCTTTCAGGTTAGTTTCCCCAGGTCAATTCCACATAACTGAGAAATTGCCTCTTTCAGTATCAGAAATTTAACAAGTTTTACATTTTCCAAAGAAATCTTCAGATATGTGCATGTACCTTTTTTTTATTGAATAAGTACACAGAATACAATTTAGATATTTCTTTATGACCTGGGACTATTATTAAGATCATAAACTATTGTGCTGTGCTGTGTTGTGCTGTAAACCTAGGATCTGCCTGGATGTTTGGCTCTAGAAGAAACAGATCCAGGCTGCTGTGAGGTTGGACACCTGTTATCTACTCTGTACCCTTTATGTTCAAATAATTTGCATAAGTTTGGAATATTTTGTTCCTTGAAAGTTTGGCAGCATTTGATGGCAAAACCATCTGGTCCTAGTTTTTCATTTGTGACAGTATTTTAAACTACCAATTTAATTTCTTTAATTGTTATAGGATAATTTTGATTTTTTATTTCTTCCTGTGTGTGTTTTTGTAAACTATTCAAGTTTTCAAACTTCGGCATAAACTTGTTCATAATATACTTTTATCTTTTAGTCTGTATTATCTGTAGCAGGGTCTCCTTTTCTATTCTCAATGTCATTTATTTGTTCTCTTTCTTTCTTGCTAAAGAAAGGTTCGTTAATTTGATTAGTATTTTCAAAGAACAAAGCCTTGGCTTTATTAGTCTTTTCTAATATACATACATATATAAAATATATATGCCATTAATATTATTGATTTCTGTTCTTTATTATTGTCATCTATTTTTATTGTGAAATTTTTCTAACTACTTATACTGTATACTTAGCTCATAGCTTTGAGCTTTTCTAATATAAGAATGGTATGCTGTGCAATTTCTTATGCACTATTTCAGCTGTATTTCACACAATATAATATGTAGCATATTTATCGCTCAGTTCAAAATATTTCCAAATTCCAAATGTCCAGTATAATTTCTTCTTTGATCTATGAGTTATTCAGAAGTGTGTTTCACAATATCTACAAATTTGGCTTTTGTCTATAATTTTTGGCTATGGATTTCCAACTTAATTCTATGGTGGTCAGAGAATATGTTCTATATGATGCTAATTCCCTGAAATTTGTTGAATATTGCTTTATACCCTAGTATGCGGTGAACGTTCATAAATATTCCATGGGTTCCAAAGGGTATTCAGCAGTTGTTAGATGCAGTGTTCCATATACACCCATTTGCTTCAAACTATTAATATTAATTGTGTTGATCTACCAATTACTTAGAAAAATTTATTAAAATCTTCCACTATGTTAGTGAAGCTGCTAATGTCTCTTTATAATTCTGTCAACTTTTGCCTCATATTTGTAAAATTAGGTGCATGAAAGTTTATAATTGTTATATATTCTTGCTGAATTATCATTTATCATTTTGTAGAAATACACTAAAGCATGTTGTATTAATCTTTCTTTTCTAATATTAATATAACTACAGAAAGTTTCTTTTTAGTGGCATCTGCCTGTTATGACTTTTTCCATCCTTTTAGATTTTAATTCTTCCGTATTTTATTTCAGACATGTTTCTTATTAATAGCCTATAGCTAATTTAAATCCCATCCTCATTAACAATACAGGCATTTGGCCAGGCGCAGTGGCTCACATTTGTAATCCTAGCACTCTGGGAGGCCAAGGCAGGAAGACTGCTTGAGTTCAGGAGTTCGAGACCAGCCTGAGCAAGAACAAGACATCATCTCTACAAAAAATGGAAAAATTAGCTGGGTGTGGTGGCGCAGGCCTGTAGTCCATCCCAACTGCTAGGGAGGCTGAGGTAGGAGGCTCGCTTGAGCCCAGAAGTTCAAGGTTACAGTGAGCTATGATAAGGCCACTGCACTCCAGCCTGGGAGACAGAGTGAGACCATGTCTCAAAATATATATATATAGGAGCACCTTAATTCCAATCACTCCCTCCCAATTTATATGCTATTCTCATCATATATGGTAGTTTTGGTAACTCCACAAGACATTACTCTTGTGTTATTTACCATCAATATTTCTTTAGATTTATTCATATATTTACCACTTTTTAAGATAATTATTCTTTTGTCTCAGATTTCCTTCTGGGATCATTTTCCTCCTTGAAGTATATTCTTTATTTTATTGAGGATCTGTTAATAACAAATGATCGGTTTGTGAGTATCTGAAGATGACTTTACTTCACCCTAGTTTTTGAAGGATGTTTTATTGGGTATACACATCCAGGCTGACAATTGTTTTTTCTCAATATATTGAATATATTATTTCATGGTCTTCTGGTTCCCATTGCTGTTGTTGAAAAGTCAGCTGTTATTCTCATTGTTATTGATTTGTAGGTAGTCTATTTTTACTCCTGACTGCAATAAGATCTTCTCTTTGCCTTTGGTATTCTGCAATTCTGCCACAGTATGTATAAATGTGAATATCTTTGTACTGTCCCTGCTTTAGATAGGGTGATTTTCTGAATCTGAGGATTAATGTCTTTTATCAGTTTGTGAAAATTTTAAGCCATTATCTCTTAAAATATTGTTTTTGCCTAATCTTCTCTTTTTACGATTTGCATTGGGAATTGTAAGATATTAAACCCTCAGCCTCAATTCTACATGTCTGTCAACTTTCTTTTTTCGTATTTTTTCTTGGTTTTTTTGCATGGATTTTGAATAATGTCTTTAGATCTATTTTCCTGTTTATTAATTTTGTTCCTTTAACAATGCCCATGTAGCTATTCGACCCATCAGCTGAGCTTTTAATTGTCATTTTTATATTTTCATGTTCAAAATTCTACTTTTATCCTACTATGATTATTTTTATAGTCTCTTGCTTCTTATTCATATTTTCAATATTTTATTTTATTTATGTAAATACATTATACAACTTATTTATACTCTGTGTCTGATAGAGTCAACAGTTGAAGACTCTGCGGATCAGATTTGGCTGTCCACCGATTGTGCTGGTATTTGCTCTTGTACTTTCTTTTTCCCTTGTCTATTTTATGATGTTTTAAAATCGTGAACTTGTAGTTCTTGGAACTTTACCTGTGGGAATTTTGTGGCCTGGGTTAAAGGGGTCTTTCTCCAGGGTGATTTTATACTTTATACTGAGAAAATTGGCCTTTGGAGCCCCAGCTTTACTGAGACAAGCCTCAGTCATTGTATTCTATTCTCTGGATTCTGTGAAGCTGAGAAAACATAAACTTAAAAGTCACAGGTTCTTCAAACATAACAGACCCAGCCTTTCTTCAGGTTACTTACTTTTTGGTCTCTGTGTTAGCTTCCTTGGGCTGTTATAATAAAGTATCACAAACTGGGTCACCTAACACAACATAAGTTTATTTTCTCACAGTTCTAGAGGCCAGAAGTCTGACACCAAGGTCTTGGCAGGGCCATGTTCCCTCCAAAGCCTCTGGGGAGTGATCTTTCCTTGCCCCTTCCAGCTTCTGATGGTCCCAGGTGTTCCTTGCTTGTGGCATCATAACTCCAACCTCAGCCTCCATCTTCACATGGCTGTCTTCCCCTTGTGTCTGTTCATGTCCAAGTTTTCCTCTTCTTATAAGGATACCAGTGATGTTGGATTATGACCCACCCTAATCCAAAATGACCTCATCTTAACCTGATTACATCTGCAAAGACCCTATTTTCAAATAAGGTCACGTTAACAGGTACAAGAGGTTAGGACATATTTAGGGAGGAACTCAATTCAAACTATAGCAGTCTCCAACAATTGCTTAATTCCTTGCCAGCTCTTAAAAGCTTTCTTATATATTCTAGCTATTCTATTCAGTTATCGTCTACACAACTTTTTTGTTTTCTACTCAGTATCAGCTCTTATTTCTTGCTTGTTTCATTCTGCTTGGCAATCACAGCCCCCTCCTTTCTCCCATTGTGCTGTGGACTTAGAAATCAGAAAAAAATAAGAGTGAGAAATAAGAAGACTTTCAATGAGGACTCAGTAGACATAATCGTGAATACAGTAGGAGGAAAGTACTGCATGGACACTGCCATACCTTTCTTGGGGGATGCTCAAAGGACGTTTATCCCTAGATTACCATGTGTCTCTACCCAGTCCTCTGGATCATAAAGATCTGGGGTTGAATCCTTTCCCTACCTCATGTAAGGTGTATGACCTTGAGAACATTTGTAGCTCTTAATTTCAGTTTCATCTATAAAGAGTATTGTAAAAACACCTACTTCTTAGGATGGATGACATAATGCCTACTGTGACCCTGGCACAGAGCAGGCATTTAGGAGTGGTGCACACAGCTCTTTTTCAGTGTGCCAAATAGGTAATGACTTTGAATAAGTTGCCTCTGGATAAGTGAGGTGTGACAAACAATGTCTTTAATGCATAATGCTGTGATGTAGTTAGGGCAGATATCCTATTTTATAGATGAGGAAACTGAGGCACTGAGATGCCAACTCACAAAACATGAAAGAAAGACGAACACTAACAACTGCACAAAATGAGAACATCTGTTTTGGAGATGATCTGTGGTTCTGTGTCGCTTAAAAGGGAAACTGGAATTCAAATTAACGCATCTTCCCTTTTGTGCTCAGTGCTGCCAGCTAACAAGTTATTGGGCCCTTGCGTTAAAAGCCAGCTTTCCTTCAACTCCAATGACACTTCATCTCTGTCAAGAGGGAGGGGAGAGATGGCGGGGGAAGAAAAGCCAGACGACATTTTATACTGTAATTCAAATCCTGAACATGCAACCACTCAAAGATATTAATATTTCAGCTTGTATCAGAGCCTCACCCAGGCCCACACTCCAGAGTAGCTTTATAATCTAAGGATGGAAAAGCCAGAAATCTCCACCACTCTGTGATTGACTCACACACATGTTGGAAGCAGAGTTCACAAATTTAATTCCTTTCTCCATTCCCGGACATTTTTACCCAGAGAACACAAGTGACTGGAGGTGGTGCTGCCCACTCAGCCAATTCCTGACAGCCGCTCCTAGTGAAAAATATTATGTTCGGAGTGAGCATTTATCCAGGAGCAGTGCTGAAATGAGATGGCGAGGGCGCAAATGAGGAATAAATGACCAGTGTAGGGAGCACTGGAGAAATGAGGGTGATTATGCAGGGGCTGTCCTCTATGAATACATTAGCTCCCCAGTAAGCCCATGCATTTTGACTGCCTTCAAAGCAATTTCTTGGCGTTTCAGCGAATACAGGTGTCTGCAAATGTTTTCGAAGCTCAGTTTCAGATAAGTTGGTCCTGCTGTCAGTCCTCAAAGCCCTGGAATGAAGTCTGGGGCATGAGTCAGGCCCCACCCAGTGCCTGGCAGGTCATCACAGGTGTCATGCGATGCTCACTGCAAGAGCCCAGTCTCCCCTCAGGTTAGGGCCAGGGCTGTCCGGGGCCAGCTGCCTGCCCAGAGGGATGAGAGGTGGAAGGAGGTTAGAGGTGACAGGAGAGTGGATCCAAGCCACAGTCCTTCAGTGGGAACTGAGTTGCAGGAACCAGAGACCCAGATGCAGACACTAAGGCCAAAGGGGCAAAAGTGGGATCAGTAGCTGGACCCAGCCAGATGTTGAGGGAGGGAGGTCTGCGTGGACATGTGAGCAGGCTGCATGAACATCTGGGATGATCACCATGAACACCTGTAGGTACAGGGTCCTCGCCAAGCACTGGCAAGCCTGCAGTGTGCGGGCATGTCAGGCTGTTTAGAGGTCCCCGTGGAGAAGACAGTGGGGACCACCATGGGGTTTAATGGGGACACTCTCTGGACATAAGAATGAGTTTCCTTCTAGGACAAGATCCCTCATTGTATCCATCATCGCATTCCTGCCAAATGCCAAGGGACCTAATGTGTCCCTCAGACAGAGGGAGGGGTCCATCCTGCATTTATCTTTCCATAGGTCAAGGGAGAGGAGCCAGAAAGCCTAGGAAATGTTCTTATAGAGTAAGAAATAAAATGGAGACTCTCATGGGGTCACGCCACGAGCTGATAGCTTCCAAGGGTCCTGTGCTTGGGGACAGGAGAATGGAGTGAGGCAGGAATGGGCCTGGGGGTCTGGCCAGCACTTGGTGGGGTCAGAAACCAGCATGGAGTGAGCCTGGCTGTGTTTCGTTATATCCCATGTGTTTATTTCCCTGCAGCTCTCTCTTGACAAAGTCTTTGGGAAAGTTCTGTAGGCCACTGTGGAGAAGACAGAGAGTATCAGAGTGACAAGTCCCAAAGGAAGTGACTGTGAGGGTCACTCTTGTCCAGCCACCCTGTGATGTCTCTTGTTTCTTGCTGGAGCACCTTTTCTCACCCCATGGGCCTCCATGTGGTTTTAACAGGGAGGCTGTTCCCTCGAGGGAGCTCAACTCTCCCCTGCCCTACCCCGGCCAAGCAGGTTCTAAAGTCCTTTCGTTCCTGAAACATCAAGAGGCTCTACCCTGTATTCTTCTCCCCTGGCCCCAGTCACGCACACACAGACCAGGGCTCAGGACTGGACATTCAGAATCAGCCTGTGACCCTCAGCCTTAAGCCCATTTCTCCACCCCTGGACTCATTCGTCCTTGTGGGAGCAGAGCCCAGCCCTGCGGGTGAGAACCCCACTCACCCTGATCCCGAGCTCGACGTTCTCGCCCCCGTAAACCTCCATGCCTTCATCCAACAGGCCGATCTCCTGGAAGTACTGCCGGTCCACAATGAAGCAGCCGATGAGGGCAGGGCTCCTGCAGGGCGGTGGAGAGGGGCGAGCGGTGAGCAGAGGGGCTGTGTCATGGGGCTGTAAGAGCAGTAGGATCTTTCTACCAGGAGGATCCGATCCTCTTCCTTTCTTTGCTGCCAGAGTTGGGGTGGACCTTGTTCTTGGAGTGGCCTCCCAACCCGGGTCTGGCCTCATCCGACCACTGCAGAAAGGCTGTTTCATCAGGGCCATGGGCAGACAGCTCCCACCTTGGGATCAGCTGCCACTCCCGGTGGTGCTGGCGTGTGTGTTGGCCCCGAGGAGTGGTGCTCAGCCTGCCGGTCCAGATGGACTGTCTGTATCTCTAGCTGGCCTGACCCTGACCTCTGCACAACCAGTCTCCGTCTCTGCCTGGACACCCAGGGCAACTTCCCCACCCTTCCCCAACTTGGGTTCTGCATGTCAACCTCAGTCTACTTAGAAAGACTGAGGTTACATGGCAGACAATTCGGATTTTATCTACAGGGAAAGGGGTGGCCATGAGGAATTTTAAGCAGCTCTGGTATGAATAGATCTGTGTTTAAAAAAAATACTTAGGCAGCTATAGGGTGATTGACTGGAAGAGATGAAGAGGGAATTGGGGAATCCAGTTGGGAAGGTTGTTGCTGTATCCAGGTGCGAAACGATGGAGATCTGGATCACAGTATCAGGAATGGAGACTGGAATTGCTTAAGACATATTTTGATAAAAAATCATCAGAACTTCCCATCAGGTGAACCATGAGGGTGAGGAAGTGGGAGGAAACTGGGTGCCAGCTGGCTTTCTGGCTTGGGCAATGGTGGGCTGGGGGCCACTCATCAGTAAGGGATGTAGAAGGAACTGGTTTGTGCAGCAAGCCATGCTGGGAAAACTGACCTTCAGGTAACTGTGGGACACTCTGGGGGAAATATCCAGCAGGCAGGGCTTAGGTAGATGGTCTGGGTCTGGGATTCAACAGGGGTCCTAGGCTGGAGTAACTTGTCAACAACTGATAGATCCAGGAGCTAGAAGGCCTTTCCTTCCGCACTGGGGGTGGGGGGTGAGCTCGGGGCTCACCAGCTCTGTGCAGCCTCCCAGCACAGGACCTCAGAGAATGAGTCACATCAGGTGAGTCAGCATGAGTGCATGGGGCTGCGTCTCTGCTGAGAGCATTACTTATGCAATGACTTTCAATTGTTCTACTGCACACTGTAGCCCTTGTCTGGCATTTTAACAGCCCATGTCTGGAAGACTTGGCGAGGGAGAGAAAAGAAAAGGAGAAATGAAGAATCCTCCGTGATGAGAAAACTGTCAGTCAATTACATGCAAATAGATCTGTCTTTGAAATTGGAAACTCATCAAGGTGAAGAAAAGGCTATTTTGCAGGCCATTTCCCTGGGGAACTGATGCTGCTGCAGAAGGCTGCTCTGACAGAGACTGGCACCCTGGGGTCACAGCCCCTCCACTTTTCAAGTCACCAATTTTATTCTGAACAGGACTTCACCCTGCATAGACCGCAGGCATCATGGGCACTCAAAGCACCTCTCCTAAAGCAAGCTAGGACCCCGCTCTGGGGGAACCCTGGCCTTGGAGGTAATCGCTCTGGGAAAAATCCCCCTCTGTGTGTCTGAGAGAAATTCCCTATCTACTCTGGGCCTCTGATTCCACATGTGCAACACAGGATCCGTTATAACCGCATGGGGACTCACTTAAATGATGTAAAGCACTTGAGGGCTTCTGGGACATGTCTGACATTCAGAAGGTCATTTAAAAAGATGCACTTGTACTTGTGCATTGAGGAAGCCCTGACATTCAAAAGATCATTTAAAAAGATGCACTTGTGCATTGAGGAAGCCCAGAGAACCCCCTCTCTAACTGCATGATGGTTTGGAAACTGGCAGAGTGGGGTCACTGCCTTTTCCTCTGCACATTCCTGAAATGTTAGACCAGGACACGCAGGAAGCAGCCTTCCTCGAAGTGCCAGTTCCAGACAGGGAATGAACAGAATCTGAAACAGTTACTGGGGGATGAGCGCAGGCCATCTCGGTGGTCTATTATTAGCTAGCTAGGGCATTAAGTGGACTCAATCAGCCTGCAAGTGTTATTGATTTATATCCTGCCTCATTCCTGAAACGATTAGAAATAGCTTATGAGAAAATGTAAAATACATTGAAAACCATAAATAGAAAAATGTCTGGAAAGACCCAAAGTTTACAACGAATTGGGGAGCCAGCTAGAAAGAATGTGTGGGCTGAGGTCTTCCTTCACTATTCTTAAAGTAGACCCACAAACTTGGCTCTGAGCTTCCTGTTGGCCAAGGTGAAAATGAGCATACATGGTCTTAGAAATAAAATTTATAATTTTCATATGAAAATGTCATACCGAGTGATTGCTCAGGGATAACAAGGCTTTCTGTGACTGCTAGTCAGTTTGAAAGAAATTTCTCATGTGGATCTTCTTAAAGGGGTCACTTGAGGACCTAGTGAACAACCATCTCAAAGACATCTTTTTATCTTTTTAGAATGCGATAGAAGATATTGCTGGGCTTTTTTTTAAATAGCTTACACCATGTGTGGGCAAAGCACTAAAATACAGCTCCAAAGAAAAAAGAGCTGAGATAGGCAAGATACATTTGTATAAATCACAGCTTTCTGTGGAGCTGTCTTCATCTAGGAATAAAACTAGGAATATTCTTCCAAAAAACCTTCCATAAATGTAATTTCTCTCAACCAAGTTTTTGATAAAAATTGGGTGATAGAAAATTTGAGGTTGAGATGACATTTTCTGGCAAGGACCTAGGATGTAGGTTTGCTAATTAAGACCAGATTTGATACATTTAGAGATGAGCAGAACAGAAACAGACACTATCAATGCAGTCTTCGGCAAGAATGCTCACTGCTGCGTGGTGGCATATTTCCCTCCAATAGCATTCAGCAGATCTAGGGGCAGAAATTGGTCATGCCAACTCTGAGCTCAGCAGTGGCCCACTAGATGGATGACGACTAGCCACAGAGTCCAGCTGGCGTGCTGGGTGCATCCTGGCTCCATTGCCCAGAGCCATTCTCCTCTCTCAGTCTTGCTGTCCTCATCTTGCAAAGCAGGGATGACACACTGAGCTGTCATCAGGTTATGATCAAACGTGACCATGTGTGTAAAAGACTCCTGTACACGGTGGACTCCCAACAAATATTTAACATCCCAAAATTGTGGCAGGGGCCTAGCAGAGTAGGTAACAGGTAACCACAGGAAAGTTAAGCGGGCTTCTCTTCTCTCCTGTTTTAAATATGAATATAATTTTTTCTTCTGGCAAGGAAAAATGTGATCTTAGGTAATAATCGCCTACTTTCAATTAAATTTTTCATAATCTTTCTCCCTCATGTAATACAAAGCAACTTCTAATCAGCTTCTAATCTCTTTCATTCCGGGAACTGTCCCCTAGGCCACCTTTGCCGTCCGTGTGTTTAACAGGCAGGACTTTGCAGGGAGCATAAGGACACCCACCCTGTCATCCACACGGACAGGAAGGAGAGCTGGTGGGGACGGCTATTTCAGGAGAACTGAGCCCTGACCAGGGAAAGCAAAGGCTGCACAGGGCGGTCCTTCAGGTGTCTGGGAAGACAGCGGCAAGGGCGGAAAGAGTGTGGGATCTTTGGAATGCAGTTTGAAGTTACTTTTGTCTGAGTCCTACAGGTTAAAACTCAAACATCACCCGGGCATACCAGGTCCTGTGGGGGCTGGTCTTGCCTCTGCATCCCTCCAGGCTCCCCCTGGGGCTGCCTGGCTTCCTTCCTCCTTCTAGTCCCTTTGAACCTCCTCTGTGTCCGTGAACTTCACATATGGGTGTCCACTTCCCAACCTGGCCATCGCCTACTTGCTCTTAAAAACAAGCGCCAATGCTACCCTCTCTGAAAAGAATTTCCCCGCTCTCCACACAGTTTCTGCCAGCATGGTAGAGTAAATTTTTTATTCCAATGATTTTTTTTCTGTCCTTTGGGGGCAGGAACCAAATCTTAATCACTCTGGATCCCAGCACTGAGCACAGCGGTTGGCACCCAGCAGGTGTCCCACAGAGATGTGTTGAAATGAGTAATTTGGCGGCTATGAATGGATTCTGGGATGATCAGAGCCTGAGCAATGCCTGGAGATCATACTGTATGTAATTCCTTTCTGCCCTCCCCACCGCCTGTTTCTCCCAGAATAAGGGTTGGGCTGGGAGGGGGGCCCTCGCCTGGAGGCCAAAGCAGAGAGACCCACAGGTAAGGATGCTTTTACCTGATGGGGGCCGTGGAGTTCTCCAGCTTCCACCAGGCCTTCGGGGGATTTAGGTAGCGGCACCACAGCTCCCAGTCAAAGCCCTGTGCGGCCAGTGGGTACTCTTCTATCTCAAAGTTGTCATATTTGATGTTATCAAAGGATGGTGAGATGATCCGTTTCCGGTTCTCCTTTATGCGGGTGAGTACAGGTTCAGCCCTGAGCAAGAGGGAGTGAGACAGATAGAGAGAGAGAGAGAGAGAGAAAGAGAGAAAGAGAGTGAGTAGCTGCTCCCAAGGTGGACAAGAACCAGATTAGCATCTCCTGCAGGTCCTTGCTTAGCAGAAAGAGGCAGGAACACCTGGCGGTCTCCTCTAGTGGAGAGGGGCACTGCCTCCTGGGAAGGAGCCCCTGTCCAACTTCCCATCCCCTCAGCACTTCGTGATGGTAAGAGGCCTGGCCACTCCCGCCGCATGTCCAGGGCTGAGCTGAGCGATTCCTATCCCAGCCAGCCTTGTGTCTGCTTGCTTTCACTTTCTTCGCTAGGAAAAAAAAAAAAAAAACAAAACAACCAAACGCAAGACTTAAAAAAGAAGAAAAAGAAGAAAGGAACAGATCTGAGGTTCCAGAGGAAGCTTTCAACTTGGGCTTTGATTTTGCTAAAATTCAATGTATCAACCTGGAGGAAAAGACAGATGGAAATGGCAGAGACCGGGAGGTGAGAACCAACCTATGTCCACCAGCCACGCAATGTCGCCTTGGAATGTCAGCCGTGCCCCCCACCCCTCAGTACTCTCCAACTGCCCAAGGAGCGGTGGGGCATCAGGGCTTTCCCAGGGAGCCAGGAGGCCCCTGCAAGCACCAAGTAAGCCGTATTTGCAGAAGGGAATGGCACGCTTCCCATTAATAACACATTTGGTGCATAATTGTTTATTCAAATCAGCTTGAAATAGTAAGTGTCCCTCTCCTATTCTGGCCATAAATCCAATGAAAACGCTTTTTAAATAGTTGTAAATGGCAAGCAGGGACTTCAGCTATAAAAAATGGTTGTGTCGCAGCCTTCGGTTGGGCCTGTTATGCTGGAATCCAGCCCAGGCTGTGCGCATGCCCTGCCACCCCTTCCTGCTGGAGAGCCTTCCTCACCCTGTCCCCAGAGGGGCGCTGGCACCGTGGAGTGTGAGGAGAGCAGACCCAGTGCCATCACTGGTAAGAAGGGTGGCAACCTACTTGCCCCAGCTACTTGCAGCCACCCCAGTGCCTGCGCCCAGCAAAGCCACACATCGCGGGCTGCACCGTGCTCTCCAGCCCTGCAGGGATGTCAGCATCGCTGCTCTCGCCCTGCTCGGCCGCACCCGCTGGGACCTTTCATCTGTTCCCTGAGCAGCTGTGACCAGAGAAAGAAAGAAGTTCAAAGACTTAGTTTCACTATAGGGAGAATCTGAGATTATGTGCCACCTCTGGCCTGGCGTTTGGGGGAGCCCAGGGCACCTCTGATGACATTAAGCCGCCTTTGCCCACCTCTGCCCTGTCTGTGAGGCTGGGCTTCTGCCTCCTGCCTGGTCCAGCTGGGCCTCTCTGGGTGTGGGAGCCCTGTCCTCAGCCGGGCAGGCAGGCACTCTCTCCTCTGCCCTGAGCACCACGTACCCCTCTCTCTGGTCACACCTCCCTGATGGCCACACCAGGCAGAACCACACTTGGTGTCACCATACCCTTTAGGCACTGTGTGCTGACCTATTGATCCTGAATACCCCCTGAAGTGCCAGTCCTGTTGCCTAGGTCACATACGCCTCCCATGTCACCTGTTCCCAGAATTCTCTCCTTTTCCTCCAGCCCATAACTGAGATCCGAGCACGCTTTGCTCCCACGGGGACCCCCCCTCCCCTCCCCAGAGGGGCTTACCAGCCCACATTGAACTCCACGTGGGCATCGAAGAGTGCCACCACGGGGGCAGTGGCCACCCTCCAGCCGCTGACCCTGGAGCGGATGAGGCCTTCCTGCTTGCTGTGGCGCACGACTTTGATGAAGCCGGGCTTCCGGCCGTTCACCTTGTCCACATACTCCGTCAGCTTCTCCTTCAGTTCCTCTGTCAGGGAGAAAACGCGTCCTTAGCGGGGGAGGCAGTCGAAGCATGCACTCTGCCAGGGAGAACTGACCCCAGACAGCAGCTAGAGGGCCCAGTCCCCTCCCTGGGTCTTCCTGGGTGCTCCCTGCAGTGGCCAGCACCGCTCAGCTTTGGAGGGGAAAACACTCTCTACGGGGCCCCAGCCACACGCCGGCATCCTGGGCCTCACACACACTGTCTATTTAATCTTCACAACAAGCTAATGGGAAGAGGGTGGCCCAGAAGAGTTTACCAATTTCTCCAACATCACACAGCCTGTGAGTGGCGTAGGTCCAGTTTCAAACTGGGTCCTGTGACCTGACGAGCCGTGCTCTCTCCTGATCGGCCGGGCTGCCCCTTCCCAGTGCTCCCCACTGGTGCTCCCACAGCCCCAGGGAAAGCTCCAGCGGCCAAGACCATGGCCCGGGACCCACTCTCTGCCTGGGTCCCATTGCCGCGCCCCTGGGAGCAGTTGCCATTTGTTTGCTGCCTACGGCTGCGAGGCCTGGCTAAGCATTTGACGCTGCTGCTTGTTCACGACTGCAAAGGGGGCTGCTCAACAAAACAGGCCTCAGGGGGGCCCCCTACCCCTCAGCAGCGAGGGCACAGCAGTATGTTCTTTATGTTCCCACAGCAGCTGAGGCAGGAGCCTACGACAGCCCTCGCAGCTGCCCGGACAGGATTTTAAAGTTCGTTCTGAACCAATTACCCATCTCAAGGTGTGAATTCCCACTGACTATTCTGATGAGCAGACATCCAACCCCTGCAGTAACAGGGAATTCCATGCAGTCCATTCCTTTGGGGGCAGTCCCTCTTTCATATAACAATCTTTTAGAGTGGAAGACCATCCTTAAGTCCTTGCTGAAGATTTCTCTAGGTCAAATACCTTCAGTTCTTACTGATGTTTCCCCAAATCTCATAATTTCAAATTCTTTAATCATGTTGAACTTCCCTCTAAATAAGTTTCTCTCTTTTTTAAATTATGCACCCAGAAGTTGATATAATACTTCTGAAGTAAAATGGGCTATACAGAATACAGGGAACTAATCACCTCCCTTAATCTAGAATCTAGGCTCCTGTTAATATAATCTAAAGTCACATCAGTTTTGACTACTTTTGACTCAAATTAAGCTTACTGGAAACATACCTCTACAAGTGTATTTTTACAGGGTGCTACTAAGTCAGGCCTCCGTCATCCTGTACGTGAGTGCAGGCGTAAGTGCATGTGCTTGTGTGTGTGCACACGTACACACGCACACGGAGCCAAAACAAAGAATCTAACGTTTAATCTTATTTAATTTGACCTTTCTAAAGATTTACACTATTGGTCTTTGTTATCTAGCCCTTCCAGCTTTCCAGCGTCTGCAAAAGTGGTGAGCATATGGTCTTTATTGTCATTCAAGTCATCTTTTTAAACGATGTCACCGTTGTCCTAAACTGGGGCCAGTGGGGGCTGTCAGGGGTC
Source organism: Avahi laniger (assembly GCA_963575035.1). Classification (NCBI taxonomy): domain Eukaryota; kingdom Metazoa; phylum Chordata; class Mammalia; order Primates; family Indriidae; genus Avahi; species Avahi laniger. The sequence goes on along the minus strand of CAUYSK010014211.1, from coordinate 7,539 downwards.
TCATTCCAGTCTGCAGAAAATGCAGCTGACTTTTGGGCTGCCGCTACATGCTGTATATCTCACTGTAGCCCTCAGGACAGTGACCTCGCGATCCCTCATCGCCACAGCTGGCTGGGGAGGCTGCTGTCTCACAAATGTCAGGACGTGGGCCACAGAACTGCATAACTCAGTGCGCCCCGTGCTCACAAGGCCCTCAAGCACCATTGCCAGGAGGCTGCTTAAAACATTTACTACTTCATCACTCCGAAGGTTCTCTCATATATCCTTTTTGAAAATTTTAAATGGACCTCATAACGCCTGATAGCTGGGCTTTTGATGGTGGCAGTTAAGTGGTGAGTGTGCAGAACTCGGAGTGAGAACTAGGCTGGTGCCAAATGACCTGATATGTAACCCCCTCCCCTCTCCCCATCCCTCCAGGAGTACAAAACTGTCCCCTTCTCGTCCTCCCCACCCCTCGGGTGAGACTGATGGGGGTGACTGAGGTATTGATGGGAGCAGGCTGTGGATGGTTGCTACCTGATGGTCCCCTGTGAATTCTACCTGAATTCACATCCCATGTGGCCACCTAACACGCTGAATCTGGGCTGGACCCCTGACACAACAGGACGCAGCAGGAGGGCCTCTGTGCAAACCCCAGGCCAGTCTGTAAGAGGTCTGGCAGCTTCTGCTTTTGCTATCTCGCTGCCCTAAGAAGGAAGCCTGAGCCAGCCTCCTTGAGGGGCTCAGCAGTCCCCAGTCATTTAGGACACCCCTCCAAGGCCCCAGTCGAGCCACCAGCTGATTACAAATGCCTGGGAGAGCCCAGCTGACACCACGGAGAGCAGAGACAAGCTGCCCAGCAATCCCAGCCTTTATTGTAGGATTCGGAGCCAGTGAATGGTTGCTGGTTTGCGCCACTAACTTCTGGAATGGTTTGTTATACACAAATGCTAACTAGTGTCTATTGTTCTGGTCTGGTGCTGGGGTTAAAATAAGATTGTCAAGCCCTGAGGCACAGGCAATGAAGCTGGACAAAGAGGAGCTAGCTCAGAGGATGGCAGCAAGAGACGGAAGCTTTGCTACTTGTAGGAGCTACTTGCTCCTTTGTACCTCTGAGCTCTGTTAACACTGAACTACAGTAAAGGTTTCTGATAGACCAGCTACTGAAAAATTCTGTTCCCAGTCAGCTGCATCCCAAACATGTGCTATTGATTAGAAGAGGGAATTCTTTTAGCCCCAGAGAAACTGCTATCCAAAAATAAGAAGAAGAAAGAAAAAAGTCTTGAAATACTCTAGATGATACTTTGTAATGTAGTCTTTGCAAAATATTTTTACCTAATTAGGTTTTCATGTTTTCCTTCAACCTGTGTTGATTGCCAAAGCAAGAAAGAATTATTGAAAAAGTACTTCTGCATTTTCTGGAACACTATTTTCTAAGATATTGCCTGTTGTATATTATATATTATTATAATAATATGTACATTGCCTGTTAAATATTGTATACACACACATATATACACACATAAATAATACCCCTCAGGTCTTAGCTAAAGTTCTTTAGCTTGGAGTTAAAGAACTTGCATTTTTTCTTATACCTAAACAAAAGCACATAACCCATAGTAGTTGCCTTTTTGCTAAGGTTGCCAGGAAGCTCAGATTCAAATAAAATGGCTAATTCCAAGGGTTCTGTCAACATTTTTGCTTCCCTACCATTGCTAAAGATTTGGTTTTCAAGTTCTAGTTTAATAGCTACATTATCTTTTACCTTTTTTTCCCTCCTGGGTAAACTAAATTTAATTATTTTTTTGTGTGTGAAATGTCTATAAATAACATTTAACAAAGTATCTTGGTAGGCCAGGACAGGAGTATAATTGAAAGGAAGGGGGAAGCTATCTTTTGTTCTTGTTTTAATGTGCTGGGGAAAGCGCAGGTAGGGAGTCCCCTTGTTGTGACTTTGCCAGATTGGGTCAACGTGGAGCCGTCGATGGCCAGTGTTGACAGAGAAATACAGTTTGTACCCTGCATGGGACCAGGTGTCATCCTGCTTGTGTTGCTGTTCCAGCCCTCTCCTGCTGTCCACAAATTTGCTCTGCTGACGTCTGAAGGACCTCTGCAAACCAGCGCTCCAGAAGCAGTGCCGATGAAGCACCCCTTGCCTCCCGGGAGGTCACACTCCACATCCCCACGTGGAACCTCCTCTCAAAGCCAGCTAAGTACAGGCTGCCCGTGGCTCTCACTGCTTCAGACACCAAGGAAACACGGGAGATTCACCAGCCTGGCCAAACAGAGCCTTTCTCCCCTCCCCGTCCAAGTGCCTTCGCTGGTCCCCTAAAAAGTGGTTAGCTCCACAGAATGCAGGCTGAGCAGGAAGGGTCTGGCACCGACGGCTGTTAATCTGATTTAAACACTTCATGGGACACTCTGATCTCATGCATACAGGAAACTAAAGGATCAGAGTCGATGCCAATGGGGCTTTGCTCTCTGGAAGGCAGCTGCACAGGCGTTTTGCTGCATGGCTTTTCCAGCCTCGCTACGGAGAACCGAGTCCCGATCTTTATCTCTTCCTCCCACACTGAATCAGATGATCATCTCCCACGTTTGCTCTAGGTCTTGGGGAAGCTGGAGTAGAGCGAGAGGCCACCCATTCATTCATGCATTCATTTATTCAACGAATACTGAGCACTTACTATGTAGCAGGTACTGATGCCATTGCTGTGGACGAGACAGTCTGCCATGTACTCGATGTCTGTGTTCCGCCCACCCCCAAATTCATATGTTGAAATCCTGCCTCCCACTGCGATGGTATTAGGAGGTGGGGCCTTTGGGAGATAACTAGGTCATGAGGGTACAGCCCTTGTCTCAGTCCATTCTGGGCAGCTGTAAGAGAATCCCTGAGACTGGGGAATTTATAAGAAATAGAAATTTATTTCCTCACAGTTTTGGAGCCTGGGAAGTCCAAGATCAAGGTGCTGGCATTTGGTCTGGTGAGGGCCTTCTTGCTGCGTCATCACGTGGCAGGAAGAAGAAGGGCAAGCCAGCCTAAAGCTGCATGAAGCCTCTTTTTAAAGAGCCTTAATCCCATAAGCAGGGAAGCAGTCCTCATGGCCTACTCACCGCTGTCACATTGCTGTCACATTGGCAACATCTGAATTTTGGAGGGGACACACTCGAACCATAGCAGCCCTAATAAATCGGATTAGTGCCCTTATAAAAGGGACCCCAGAGAGCTCTCTTGCCCTCTTTCTGACATGTGAGGATGCCATGAGAAGTCGGCAGTCTGCAACCTGGAAGAGGCCCTCAGCAGAACCTGACCACGCTGCACCCTGATCTCAGACTCCCAGCCTTTCTGTCGTTTATAAGCCACTCAGTCTGTGATACTTTGTGACAGGAGCCTGAACTGAGACACAGTCTAAGCGATTAGATGTTTATTGTTAAAAGGCTTGTGATGGGAGAGGGAAAAAGAGTGTCTTAGTCCATTTAGTGCTGCTGTAAAGGAATACCTGAGGCTGGGTAATTTATAAAGAAAGGAGGTTTATTTGGCTTACGATTCTGCAGGATGTACAAGAAGCAGGGTGCCAGCTTCTGCTTCTGGTGAGGGCCACAGGCTGCTTCCACTCATGACAAAGGTGAAGGACAGCAGAGTGCAGAGATCACGTGGTGAGAGGAAGCAAGGGTCGGGGGAGACGCCAGGCTCTTTCTAACAAGCAGCTCTCACGGGAACTAATGACAGTAAAAACGCATCACCCCACCCCCTGGGAGGACATTCATCTACTCATGAGTGATCCACCCCCATGACCCAGACACGGCCCAGTAGGCCCCACACCCGACAGTGGGGATCAAATGTCACCACGAGATTTGGAGGGGACGAGTATCCAGATTACAGCCGAGAGGGAGAGGCAGCAGAAAGTGCCGCGGAGCTGCGGTCTACAGAGGTACTCATCAATCGATGCGGGGTAGAAGTTGGGGGGATTGAACATCCCATGTAGGGTTGAGTTGTGTCCCCCAAATTCCTGTGTTGAAGTCCTAACCCCCAGTAGCTCAGAATGTGATCTTATTTGGAGATAGGGTCTCTGCAGATGGAATAAGTTACGACGGGGTCATACTGGAGTGGGGTGGGCCCCTAACTCAGTATGACTGATTTTCTTATAGAAAGGGGAAATTTGGACACAGACACGCTCAGAGGGAGAATGTCATGCAAAGGTGAAGACAGAGATTGAATCGATGCATCTCTAACCCAAGGAAGGCCAAGGATGGCCAGCAAGCCTCCAGAAGCTCGGAGAGGGGCGTGCAGCAGATGCTCTCTCACGGTCCTGCTCACACTCTGACTGTGGCCTGCCGGACTCCTGAACCATGAGCGAATTTCTGGTGTTCAAGCTGCCAGCTGGTGGCACTTTTTTACAGCAGACACAGGAAATGACTATATCCCAGCTTTCTCACCCCTCAGGTGGGACAACACTGAGGCAGGGTCTACACGTCTCCTGGTGACTCCCAGGAGGGTTGAGTCCCTGCCCCACAGCGGTGCCTTGTGTGCTAATGCCCACGGCATTACCTTTCTTCTTGTCTCTGCCTCACATTCCCTTCCTTCACCGCTGTTTCCTGAGATCATCTCCCAGATAATTGACTCGGCCCCCAAATCCTGTCTCAGGATCTTCCTGGCTTATGGAAGAACCAAACTGAGGCAGTCACACATTCTCCAAGACACTGTGGGCCTGACAAATTGCTTCTTTCTTGCCTGGTTCCCAAAAATATTTAAATTTTCAACTCCTGACCTATGTGTGTGATGCATATGTCTATGTGTAAGGTGACTTAAATTCAAAATAGCAATCCTACTTCCCTCTTCCCCTAATCTCTGCATTAATTGGCTAATATATAATAGATGAAATAACAGAAAAGATGATGTACTAGGCACTCTTCTAAGTACTTTGAATATACTATCTCATTTAATCCTTTCAACAACCCTAGGACATAGCTACTATTATTATCATTCTATTTTGAAGACAAGGAAATTAAGGCACAACGTGACCCAGGTAGGAAGTGGTGGAGAAGGGATTTAAATCCAACTAGGCTATCCCCACAGTCATGCTCTTTATGCTATGTACTGTCTCCCTAGAATAAAAAGCCACCCTGCATAGGAATCGGCTTGTTAAAAACACAGTTTCCAAGGCACCACCCCACAGAGAGTCTATTCAGTAGATCTGGAATGGAACCAGAGAATCTGAACTTCGTATAATAGGCTCCCCCTGAAATTCTGATGGGAGGCCAAGCTTGGTCACAACCAAAGTAAAAAGATCGGCTCTGTGACATGGTGGGAAAACGGGTTTCCTCTGGAATATGCGTGGTTCCAGCTCTTGACAGAAGGACCTAGGCTTGGTCTGAAAAAGGCTCCCTAACCACCTGCCCAGGTAGTTTTCCCGTCGGCTCCATCTTGCTGCCCTCAGCTGCAGATCCTTCACTTTCCAGCTGGTTCTTATTTCTCTGCGTGGTCATCTTTGGGTCTGATGCTTGGACTGTCCCCTGCAGTTTCCCAGCCACCCTCTGCATGGGCCACTGCCTTCTGTGGTCCTCTGGCCACACCCCTCCTCTCTAGCTCAAGGCTGTTCTTCCAGGGCCAGCCTGGATTATAACTCTGCCCCGGAGGAGAGTGTGAACACGCCACCCACCCCAATCCACTCCCCACTGAGAAGTGCTAATAATTGTGCGTTTCCTTTGGTGCTAATTTAAAGATGAAAAGCATAGCACATTTCTGTGTATTCCTTTCAGAGTGAAAACCAGCTGGTCTTCCTCAGATCAGATTAACTGGCTTTCCTCTGAAGACATTTAGGGTCACTGAAACACAAATGCTATGCCAACACACTTCGAAAGAGAGATTATTCATAAGGATGCAATGCTTGTCAAACCAAACATCCTTACGAATCCACATCAGGTGGGGAGCTAAAAAATAAAGATAGATGTCACCCGCCCCCACCTCCATGGAGAATCTGGAGTGGAGGCTCTGGACTCAGATGTGGGGCTTGGACTGCAGGGACCTCAGAGAGTGTCTGAGCGTACATTCTGTTCTCTTTAAGATCACTCCAGACAAGCTTTCAAACGCTGAGCTGAGTGGTTTACAAATGTTTTCCTTGTGGTTCATTCTTCTGTGCACTACACTTAACAGCTGCACTTCTGTCCAGCTCCTTTAATAGCTGCACTTCTTCAAAGTCGATTGATACTGAAGGATATTTGGAATGGCCTTAAATAGTTCCCTTACTCAGAAGGCCTGATCTGGCCATTTTTGCTAGGGACCTGGGAAAAGGCTCCATCTAAGAGCCCTAGAGATGACATACGAAATATGGCTATTGGGGCCAGGCACACAGGGTTACAATCTTCCTGGAAAGTTGCAACTATTAATTCAGCCTTGTCAAGTTATAGAAAGTCCCAGAATTACCACCCAATAGAACCCACTATCTGGGATCTACTCTTGGATGTCACAGCAGGGCATTAGTGGCCACCAAAACCCACAAGAAATATGCACTCCAAATTTAGTGGAGTCTCCGAAGCCAGGTTCTCGAAGCCCACAAACGCCCTCTTACCTGCTACCAAATGGTTTGTTTTCCCAAAGATCATGTATCCTGCAACAAAATGGTCAAACCTGGTTTCTGACAATGACTGTGGCAGATGATATAAAAATGTTTCCCTGGCCAATCAGGAATGTACTGGGTTCTAATCAAAGTTTGACACTCTCTTTCTCTCTCTCTCTCTCAAATTAAAGCAAAACTCCCTTGATTTTGGAGGAGCTCACAGAATTTCCAAAATATGACTCCTTGGTATAATGAGTATCTTAAATTAAAGGCCCTTAGAGAGCAACAGGTGTTGGAATGGGCTTTCCCTCTATCTGCATAAAACCAGACAGACCCATCAAAAAGAACAATTGCCTTTCCTCCTCCTGCCAGTTATCCTATATGTTGTAGGAAAGAAGATCAAGAATTCAACCAGACCTGGCCTAACCCATTTTAAAGATAATACCTGTCTCTCGGGTTAATTTAATTTCCAGAGGGAATCATTTACAAGTCAATCTGTTTCCCCCCCATCCATTCATTCTCCCAAATATCTATTCATCCTCCCTAGTAACCATTTATTGCCTCTAAACAGAACTACCTATATTCCTAATCTCTCCCTCCCCTCTAAAATGAGGGTATATAAATTTCTGGACCCCATTGGGATATTGTGTAATCACTCTGTGATTCTCCCCATGGGCATAATCAATAAATCTCTTTCTCTTACTAATCTTCCTTATTGTGAGTTGATCTTTCAGCAAATCTTCCAGGGCCGAAGGGGAAGTTTTCCTTCTCTTCACAGTTTCTAATGTTTGCCAATGTCTATGGTATAAATGCTTTCACCACTGGTGATTTTAGTCTCTTCGTGTGATGCCACTGACTCTGTGTTAGGAAGAGATGCACGGAGCGGGGACAATGGTCCGAGCCAGCCCAGCACTGGTCTGATGCCCAGGGCAGAAAGGCTGAGGCATTGACCATATAATGGGCACTGCACTCAGCACTTTATATCAATCCATCCCATATTTTA
>CAUYSK010014207.1:0-42128 GCA_963575035.1 Avahi laniger | reverse complement strand
TTGGTCTCGAACTTCTTACCTCAAGCAATCTACCCGCCTAAAGCCTCCCAAGAGTGCTAAGATTACAGGCGTGAGCCACCGTGCCTGGCCTACTTTTTTTTATTCCAAATATTAAAGGGGTGCAAATGTTTTTGTTATATGAATAGCTTTTATAATGCTTAAGCCTGGGCTATTAGTGTGCCCATCACCCGAATAGCGTTCTTTAAAACATCCATCCCCAAAAGTGATGTCAGACTTCTAAATTTCAGTTAAAATGGAGGGTGTGGAAGAGTATGTAATTTGGGCCTTAATATGTATTTCCTTGATCGCTTATAAAGATTGTTTTTTATTCTGCATGCAAATGCTTTGACAGGTATATATTTTTTAAATGTCTTCTTTCAGTTCGTGGCATGTTTTTATACTCACTTTGATGAATAGTAAATTCTACATTTTAATTTATTTAAATTTATGAATTCATTTTAATGGTTTAAGCTCTTCTCATTTATGTGAAAGAATACATCTTCCTCGTCTAATTTTATGAGTCTAATCTTTCATATTTTCTTCATAAAGTTTATAAGTTTGCCTTTTACATTTGACTATTTATTCCTTGTGAAAGAAGCAGTCTTTTTTTCCAGTGTAGAGAGCGGAATGTATCAAAACAATTTATTGAAGAGTCAGTCATTTCCCCAATAAACTTTAGTGACAGCTCAGTTATGAACTAAGCTTTCACATGTGCATGCATCTGTGTCTAGGTTATATGTTATATTAAATTACTACAGCTGTTTATCTTTGTGCCCAAACCTTCTATCTTAATTACTATAAATCTTATATGATAGAGAACTCCAACCACATTGTTACTCTTATTCAGAACTGAATTATCTATTCCATCTGCTCTGATATTAAGATTGCAGTCTGTGCTTTACTCTAACATGTATTTCCTTGCAGTGTACTTGCCTCTCCTCTTATTAATATTTTCAGCCTTGATGAATTACATTACTTACATTGTGACCTTTTGATAGAAAGAATTGGATTTTGTTTTGTGGTCCAATTTTTAATTGAAGAGATAAGCCCACTTACATTAGATGGCATGATGGATGAAGTTTATATTATAGTTTTGGTTTGGATTACATTTATAATCTTTCCCTAATATGGTCTATTAATATTTCTTTGTGTGGTATGTGTGTCTATGTACGTGTGTGCTTGCATATACACAGGTACACATGTTTGATTTCTCTGATATCTAAGAAAATAAATATATTTATACTAGAGGTTTATGATTACCTTTATATTATATGTGTATAGTAATGTTAATATATTTATAATTACTGCATACACTATATATGTTCATGTGTGTGTACATGTACATATATATGCTTAGTCTATAATTGTTCTCAAGATTACCTTATATAAACGATGATATAATTAGCATATTTCCTCTCTTTTTCTTCTCCCTCCTCTTTCTTCAATTTAATATAATTCACTAAATTACATTTTAGAGTGCACTCTTGTAATCAAGCTAATGAATACATGTCTATCACTTAATTTTTTTGCTGCTAAATGTTTTTTCACATCCAATTTCAAACCCAATTTAACATATGAGCAATAAGAAATATTATTCTAATTCTTTTCTTCCTTTTCTCTTTCTCTCATTTTTTAAATGATTAAGACTATGTTTTAAAGCAGTTTTAATTTTACAGAGAAATTGAGCAGCAAATATGGAAAGTTACTGCTTCTCCCTCTGCATACAGTTTTGCCTATTATTAACATCTTGCATTAGTGAAATACATTTGTTACAAATGATGAGCCAATATTAACACATTATTAACTAAAGTTCATTGTTTACATTAGGGTTCACTTTGAGTTGTACAGTTCTGTGGGTCATGACAAATGCGTATCACATATCTACCATTACAGTATCGTAGAGAATAGTTTCATTGCCCTAAAAATCTCCTTTGTTCTGCCTATTCATCCCACCCTCCTGCCCCTGAGCCCCTGGCAACCACTGATCTTTTTACTTTTACTATCTCTATAGTCTTGCCATTTTCAGAATATCATGTTGGAAAGTGGCAAATTGGAATCATACAATATGTAGCCTTTCAAACTGTCTTCTTTCACTTAACAGTGTGTATTTAACTTTCTTTCAGGTATTTTTGCAGCCTGATAGCATTTATTTTTTTATCACTGTATAATCTTCCATTGTATGGATATACCATAGTTTATCTATTCATTTATTAAAGGACATCTTGGTTGATTCCAAATTTTGACAATTATTAATAAAGTTGCTGTAAACATTTGTATGCAGGTACTTATGTGGAAATAGTTTTCAACTTCTTTGAGTAAATACTAAAAAGGATGATAGTTGCATTGTATGGTAAGGAAATGTTTACTGTTGTAAAAAACTGCCAAACTGCCTTTCAAAGTGGCTGTACCATTTTGCATTCCCACCAGCAATGAATGAGAGTTCCTGTTGTTCCACATCCTCACCGGCATTTGGTGTTGTCAGTGTTTTGTAATTTGGCTATTCTAACAAATACACAGTCATATTTCACCGTTGTTTTACTTATAACCAATGTAAGAGAGTATCCCAGCACTAACCAAAAACAGGATGGATTACAGAAACCCACAGAAGCTCCTTAAATATTTTTGTACTTAAAAGCACTCATAATCACAATACATGAAATATTTAGCTATCTTCCTCAAACCCTTTCTACAATTCTTGTTACAGCTATTAAGGAGATAGATGGATTTACTAAATTAAATTACTTTAGATTCATAATTCTGGTAAGAATGAGAGAAATTTTCTAGAGACCAGCAAACACAAAAAAATATAATATTTTTGAGGTTATAATCAGATTTTTACTGAGATACTCTGTAAGCAACATGACCTCGGCAGGAGACTTTGGTTAAAAGATAATTTTCAAACATGAGGTACAATCATGACTTTCATACAAATCTAAAATAAATATGTGTCAAGATAATATTTTACTTATTAATTAAATGAAAAATCCAGATAGATTTTCCATCTGGTATAATGGAGACTCAAAAGAACAGATATTTTTATAGATAAGAAATATTAAAATGAACCTGCAAATGGATGCAAAACTGGCTTTTATGCGGGGATGGAGGGGTTGTTCTGCCACTGAGCAGAAACAATTTGCATTGCTATCAGTTTTCTACGATTTAACTTTACTCTCCACAGACTTGTAAAATAATCTAAAAGAGACAACCATGCATGTTCCATTGGATCGGATAATCTTCAGGGGCTCTAACTTACTGCTGAAAGACTATCCAGTAATCTCCACTGCTTATTTCAAAGTCTTAAATTTTCCCTTACATATAAAAACTGCAGTTGGAAATACTTTCATTCATATCCCTGGATGTCAGTCTTCCCTTCTATGTTGGGCCAGCAAAGAGACTGGCCAGTGAAATTACAATGGATATTTTTGAGAAATGTTCTATGAATAGATCTTAAATCCAAAAGTAGAATGGAGAACAAGAAGGAAAGTTTATAAAAGTAAATGAGTTTAAAGGTCGTATTTTCAAAAAATGTTTTCTCAATTATTAAAATTACCTACTGTGTGTAAGGCCCTGTGCAGTACAGAGAAGATCAGAGCGTATGCCTCCTTTAAGCCAGTTATGTTCTCACTTGGGATATAACATATATTTGAAAATTAATGCAAGATCTTAGCATAATTATGGAAAATCAGAGAGTAAGGCAAAATGTGTTTTAAAAGTTTTAAGGGATAGGAGCAATTAAGTAATTTAGGGCAAACTGGAAAAGACTTCTTAGAGAAGATAGAGCTGTGATTGGGTGTATAATAAGGGTCAAAGATTACAAACATTAAGACTAGAAAGTGGGGCTTTCCAGCCTTTTGCTATCAAGTGGGAAAAAACTCTAGTTTACCAATGTTTCTCTTGAAGTTTAATGGCCTGAGTCTAAAGTCATCTTATTCTGGATATAAGATATCCAAGCTTTCTTTAAAGAGTATGTTAACCTATTTGAATAGACAACATTTCTCGTTTCAAAAATAAACAAATGCAAAGAATGAACGGGAAGGGACTCATTTATTGAACACCCAATTATGTATTTATTAAAAAAATTGTTTAAAAGTAAAGAAAAATTCACATTTTTATATTTCTTTACTTAGAATATCTTAAAAATTTTCTAAGGCATATGTGTTGGTGACATAAAACAATCCTGCCAACAAAAGACCCTGCCACACCAATATAGAAGAAAGAGAAAATGATTTAATATATTCAAAATGCGTAAGCATTATCAGATCATGCATGTAAGATAGCATGAAAGTGATGACAGAATTTGGATTTAAGTTCACTTAAATTTATATAAGCAAAGCAGAAAAAAATAAGTTTATCTTACTTCCATGAGAGTCAAATATATATACTGTTTGGTCATCTCCTGCATATCTTGTGAGAGAATTAATTTCAGAGGTGTTTGTTTGCAGACCCAAGAATTAGAAGGTCCAAGACTTTGCATTAAGTCAAACGGTTGAGTCTCTTATTAGAATTTTTACATTTCCAGAGACAAACACTAAGGAGAGGACAATTAAGAGGCAACTTTCTCAATCTTTAAAGAAAATATCATCATATTAACTATACCTTAGAAGATGCCTAACATATCTAAGAAGGTCTAGCTCTATAGCTTCTTACTTCCTTCATGTTCATATGTATCTATTCCTCCATTTTAAAAATATCGATCCCATATTTTTTTGACTGACCAGGAGGTGATTTTATAATCTAAAGGGAACTAGATCATCACAGAGAACAGAATAGCTTGAGGGTCTCTGCCATCATTCCAGAAGCAGGCTTTGAATCAGGAAGGCAGAACATACCTAGCCAGCCAGGCATCTCCTGTACCTAAAACTATGATAAATATCTGCACCAAAGGGAAGAATCCCAGTTTGGGGGGTGAATGAATATTAAGAAAATGGCTTCAGAGTCATTCTTTGTGAGTGTCCTAGCACTAGAGAAGAATTTAATCATTTGTTGAAATTATAATGTAGGAAATAAAAAAAATGAAAAATATCTGATAGAGAGATGAGTAATATGGTTGAGAAAAAAAAGGGATGCAGATACCCACAAGCCATCTCAGTAAGGAGCAGATCTTAAAGCTGTTTAGAAACAAAAGAAATGCTGAGACTTCTGCAATCAGAACTGGGCTATGGGCTCCCAGGGAAGGATGGTTACCCAATTCTAACCTGAGGACACTAACACGACCAGCGCCTGCCTGTCAGAATTCTGAGAAGCACTGTGCTACTGAGTCTGGGAAGGAGAAGCATATTTATTAAAACTGTGATGAGGCAGAGAGGGCAGAAAGAGGGCAAAGTTAATAAGCACAAGCGTATCAGTGTAGTGGGGTATGAAAAGCCTAATTAATTCTTAATTGTCTGAGAAATTTTCTGTTTATTTGCACTAATTCCTAATCAATCCTAAGAACTCAACCTGCTCAAATATTGTCTCATTTGAAAGTATAAGCACCATGATTTTTTCTGATTAAGTGAGGTTTCCTTGCCCCTTCACATGTCAAGAGCTGCCAATCAATGTCTATTTGTAGACATCCTAGCAGGTTGTTAACTGGGGCTCGTACTCAGAAAAAAAAAATAAAGCTTGTGATCAGCTATACACTTTATTATATATTCTTAGTAATAGCATTGATTACACTTATAAAACAATTACTTTTAACAGCTATTTATTTCTTAAAAGTAAGCAATACAGGCCTGGTACAGTGGCTCACACTTATAAACCTAGCACTTTGGGAGGCCAAGGCAGGAGGGTAGCTTGAGGCCAGGAGTTTGAGACCAGCCTGAGCAATGGAGCAAGACCTCATCTTTTAAAAAAAAAAAAAAATTTTTTAAATTAGCCCAATGTAATGGCATGCGCTTATAGCCGTAGCTACTTGAGAGACAGAGACAAGATGACTTGAGCCCAGGAGTTCAAGATTTCAGTGAGCTGTGATTGTGTTGCTGTACTTCAGCCAGAGTAAAACCTGTCTAAAAAAAAAAAAAACAAGCAATATGTAATATTTTGAGTTTGACACAGAATGACAAAGTTCGGGGCAGTTTTGTGTATCGGTTTCCTGCCTCAATTTGCTATTTTTACTTCCTAGAAAAATTCTGCTTTATAAAAGCCAATCAGAAGTTATTTTTATAATACTGTTACTTAGAGAGATATGAAAATCACATTTTTATTTTTTATTTTTTTATTTTTTTGAGACAGAGTCATGCTCTGTCGCCCCAGCTTGAATGAAGTGGCATCATCACAGCTCACTGAAATCTCAAATTTCTAGGCTTTGACGATCCTCCTGCCTCAGCCTCCCAAGTAGCTGGGACTACAAGCCCATACCAACACGCCCAGCTAATTTTTTCTATTTTTAGTGGAGACGAGACTTACTTTTGCTCAGGCTGGTCTTGAATTCCTGACTTCAAGTGATGCTCCTGCCTCGGCCTCCCAGAGTGTTAGGATTACAAGAGTGAGTCACTGCGCCTGGCCCACATTTTTAAATAGACTTCTTCTTTACCATGGTATGATGTCCTAAAATGAAGTTCTCCTGCTAGACAGTACTTTTAGAGTCATTTTGTGCATTCTACTAATATATTTCATGTAGAGTCCTGATAAGACAAAACATATGAATAAGAACAGAAGTTTTTCAAGAGATGACTTACAAATAGTGAAGAGACATATGAAAAAATGCTCCATATCACTAATCATCAGAGAAAGGAAATTAAAACCACGATGAGATATCACCTTACTCTCATTACAATGACCATTATTAAAAAGATCCCAAAACAATAAATGTTGGGACATGGATTTGGTGAAAAGGAAACACTTATACACTGCTGGGACTGTAAATTAGTACAATCTCTGTGGAAAACAGCATGGAGTTTCCTCAAAGAACTAAAAGTAGACCTATCATTCGATCCTGCAATCTCACTACCAGATATCTACCCAAAGGAAAAGAAGTCATTATATCAAAAAGACACCTCTACTTGAATGTTTATTGCAGCACAATTCACAATTGCAAATATATGGAACCAAACTAGGTTCCCATCAATTCATGAGAGAATGAGTGGATAAAGAAAATGCGGTATACTTATACCATGGAGTACTACCCAACAATAAAAAAAGAAATGAAAAAATGTCATTTGCAGCAACTTGAATGGAATTATAGAATGTTATCCTAAGTGATGTAATTCAGGAATGGAAAAACACCACATATTCTCACTAATAAGTGGAAGTTAAACAATGGGTACACATGGTCAGAATGTTGTATAAAAGACACTAGAAACTAAGAAGGGATGTTGGTGGGATGAGTGAAGGATAAAAACTTACCTACTGGGTACAATGTATATTATTCTGATGACAGGTGCAATAAAAGCCCTGAATTGAGCATTACACAATTCATCCATGTAACAAGAACACTTGTACCCCCTAATATTTTGAAATAAAAATTATGCAAAAAATTGTTTAAAAAAAGAAATTATGAAAAAAGACAACCACAATGAGTGAACAGATGAGCAATATCCACAGAAAACAACAAAACTATTGAAAGGAAGAAAATTGAAATCTCAGAAGTGTGAACGCATGAAAACTTCTCTGAGTTGGCTTAATATCAAATTTGAGGTTAAAGTAAACATCAAAACAAATTAATAAAAAATTATCCAACCTGGAGAATAGAGGAAAGAAAGATTTAAAAAAGGAAGATGGTGTCAATGACCTGTGGAACCACATCAACTAATCTGGCATATGTACATTTGAATTCTCAGTAGAAAAGAGAGAAATTTAGTCAGAAAATTATCTGAATAGTAGCTAAAATTTTCCAAAAATGTGATAAAAATCAAATTAACAAGGCAAGACACTCAATGGACAACAAGCAGGATAAACTTTCATCCATAGAAACACATAGAAAAAAAGAACATAAACACCTTAGTTGTAATGATGACTCTGACTCTATTTTTTGATGTTTGATTGGCTTATGACTTTTAAATGTCATCCTTCTCTTTTTTTCTTGTGCTCCACATTTGAGCAAGCTAATAGGAAGCTCTGGGTGTTTCCCGCCTTAGGGTCTGGTGGGAGAGTTAAGCCACCCAAGCTGCTGTCTACATGTGAAGCCCTCACCCTGGCCCCACCCCCAACCACAATAAAACCTCAAGCCAATTTCTTTTCCTTGCTTTCCTGAGCTATTACATACCTCTTTCAGAGGCCTCCTCTGCTCTCCCCAAAGATTTTAATTATAAAAGTAAGAAATTTTTTCATTCTTTCTTGGGGTGTGTGTGTGTGTGTGGTGTCATCAGCCTGAACATCTGAATCAAATTTTGAGTAGGGGTCCATCTGTTCCTGCATGTGACAATAACACTAGGGCAAATCTAGTCATATTTGTAACAAATCAAGGCCAGACAGATAATAGCAAAAGCAGAGAGAAAAGGAGCACATATTATATACAAAGGAACCAAAATATTATAGAAAGAAGGGAAAATGATTTCTTAAGTACCTGGATTGTGGCTCTTTGTGGCAATCAGGTGAAAACACTGGCAGTGAGCACAAACTTTTGGGAATATGAAGGCCAGGACAGCCTGCCCTCCAGAGGTCCACTGCTACCGGGTTTCCCATGTTGCAGCAACATTTTTAAACAGTTCATACCTTGCAGCATTTAAAGACATTAAAACAACTTGTTGTTGTCTCTTGATATCTTCCTGCCAATCACTCTCATCTTCTGACAACTGCAGAGCACATGCAGCTGAACACATGCAGAAGGATTATTGCTGTTTATTTCAGAAACTTAATTTTTCCCACAAACGACCTGAAGAAATAAAAAGATACCCATTTATTTGTTATTCAAGCCTTCATTAGGAAACCGTGCATACAGCATTATAACAACATCTGTTCTACCGTGTCATCTCACACAGCGCTGCCTAATGCATTTTCCTAAGAAACAAATTGATACTTTTATGCTCACAGATGTTTAAAACCCTCAATGTCCTGTAGGATATGTCCAAGCCCATCCTGGAATTCAGCACCAATTTGCTCCAACTGACCTTTCCCAACATGACTTCTGGACTTTCCATTTGCTTCACTCAGGCTGTTTTATCGCTGATCTCCTCAACAAGCCATTTTCCATCAATCTATGGTCCTCCACAGATGGCTCCTTCACTGGAAATTTCCCCAATGTTTCTCTTTACTTCTCCAAGGCTTACCTTCCCTTTAGGATCCATAAATGGGAATTGAACTTCCCTCAAACTTTTTCTGACTACCATACCCAAATACATACTCTGGTTCTTTGAATTTCTAAGCCATTCATTTTCTCTTTAACTCATTAAATTTAATAATAAAATAATATCAGACAATGCAATATATTTTATGATGTAGTGTTAATTGTATGACATAGACTCTAAGACTTGTAAAAGTATAGACCAAAAGAACAATCATTAGAGATAGGTACATTCCTATTTTATTCAAAACTCAAATGCAAGCAAATTTTCCTGAATGTAAAATCCAGTGCTCCTGCAACCAATTAGTGAAGCAAAAACATTTCTTGCTAGAAGTAAAAAAATATATATATATGTATATATATGTATGTATATGTGTGTGTATAAAAAATATGTTTGCAGAGAACACTTCTAAATTGGTAAGTTTTCTTGACATTTTTAAAGATGTCTCTTATGAAGGCAATTGTGGAAGTTAGCATCACTTTATCATAGTTGGCTGAGTTTATGAAGTTTATTCTGTAAACTGATTAATTTAAAGCATTCTATTAAGTATGTATTTTTTAGAAACAGAGATGGGATTATTTGACAAGATTGTGAGGACAACGGCTTACCATCCATCATTTACAGAATGATTTGGTTGTCTAGCAAGGTAAAAAGGCCAGTTCTTTTTTATGAATGTAGATACACAGTAGAATATTGATGGAAAGAGTGACATTCGGTGGCCCTCCCCTCCACTCCTTAAACCGTAAAGATGACTATTAACATAAAGGCTAACATAAAGCCTGGTCATCTCCCTGCCTGCCACCAGGTTGAGAGCATGTACTACTGTAGTTAGGGAAGATTCTGCCACATCTTGAGTTCCAAATCACACTCTGAGTGCATTTTCTAAGGGTACGTTAGTATAAATCATGGTTGAGGATGCTTGAGAATCTGAGTCTTCTTATTCATTAGCTTTACCACTTGTTTCACCATTTATTAAGTGCTCTTCATGTATAAGAAATTACATACAAAGCTATTTAAGATACAGCTTCTGCCTTGAAGGACTTTCATAAGTTATTTCTGTATAGATTGTCTTGCCTGCTAAACTGTGTTCATATTTGTGCCTCTACCATACCAAATGTGTATTTAAGTTTACATTTAAAAATATGTTACCACTATTACTAGCAAATAGAAATTTCCGAAGAATAACAATAAGACCTGGAAGCTGTCATTTCTTTTGAGTTTTGTATTGTTCACATCATCCTAACAAAATCCGTACTATTATCATGAGGTTCTGTAATGATTAAACATGGAAACCTTTAAATTTTTTGTAGCTATATCATTCTTCTGGGATTTAAAATCAGATTCAACACAGAAAACGTGAAGAAATAGAGTGACCAAGTCAAATAATCAAACATTAAAAGGTATGTATTATGTTATTCACTACCAACCATAGTTTTAAGTGATGTGAGATAAATTACCAAAAACACAACAGAATTTGGCTTTTCAGGAACATGTGATATAATTGGATATAAATCTGATAGATGATAATATAATTAGCTATCAATGCTGAATGTGCTAAGGGCCAGATGGGTGATGCATTTTTGTTATAACTGTCCAAGAAGGAAGAGATCACAGATTGATTTCCTCATTATTGTATTGAGTGCTGACTATGTTTCAGGTACTTCATTGAGCTCTATTTTTCTCATAGGACTATGCATTTCAGTGATTCTCCTATAGTCATAACTGAGGCTCTTCTAGAAGCTTTGCCAGTGTTTCTCTAAGCCTCAAATATCCTGTTGAGGTAGAAATTATTAATACCTTAATTTTTTAATTAAGGAAATTGAATCTCAGAGATATTAGGATATTCTTTTATGTTCATAAAGATATTAGTGAAAGAGCTAGTATTTTAAATCAAATTTGACTCATTCCAAATCTCTTATTCTTTTCACTTGATTACTTTGTCCCTGTTCCTTCATCTACATCACTATAGTATTTTAGATAAACTAATAGCAGAATCAAGGCTATTAGAATAACAGGCCACAGAAATTTTGACTTTTAATGTAGATCCTCCCAACAACCCTGAAAATATCAGGTCAGTACTTTTATAGTACTTTTATAATCAGCACATTTATAGCCCATAATGTAGTGATAATTCATTTTAGTTATTAGGGTGTCTTATAATTAGTTGCTAAAATGTCTGTTGCCATACTGTGAGCTCCATGACAGCAAGTATCATGTTCTACTCATCATTGTATCTGTAGGAGTGTCATAACACCAGTCCCATACTAGGCACTCTATATATTATGTTGTGTTGACTCCCTCTGAACCTATTTATTTTATCTTCCCTATTACCTCGATGTAATATACAAAATGTGACATATATATTTGTTTAAAAGGATTCATGTAGACCCCACATATGGTAATATATGAAATGCTTTGAAACTGTATCATTATGCAAATATCATGTAATATAATTTTCTATTAAATACTTGTATTAAAGGCCACTGCACTATTTTATTTATAATGACTCTGTTGAGATAAAATTTACACATCATTAAATTCATCTTTTGATTATTATTGCAAAGCATCTGAGGGATAAGAATGTCATCTGAGCACTTGTTATATGTTATCTTGGTTAATTCTCATAGCATTACTGCAAAGTAATTTTTACTTCTATTTTAAAGATAAGGAGATTGCGTTTTGTTAAAGTTAAGTAACTAGTATTGCCATTTAGTAAATAGCAGAGCTTTAATTTGACTTCAAGCTTTCTTGATTTCAATCTACTCCTATAGAAGTTGCTTATATTGAGAAGGGAACCCTCCTAAATAAAATTTATGAAAGCTAAAAGTTTGCATTCATTAATATAATATAATATAAAATATAATATAACATATCCTATAAGATATTTTCTTTCTTTATATCCTTACTCTATAAGCTTTTCTCTATTTTTAATTTATTTTTACTTTTTAAACATTTTTGTTAAAAACTAAGACACAAGCACACACATTAGCGTAGGCCTACACAGGGCTTATGCTATGTGATAGTAAGAACACATTCATTTAATGACTTTTACAATTTTCAGAGTAGGCAATTTTGCTATATTCAAAAGTAAAACTTGATAGAAGTCCAGACAAAAAGAAATCCCTTCTCCCAATAAATCTCTTTTTCTTTAGACAGCCTCAATCTAAAATGTGATCAATTTTAAAAGCTTTCCCTTTATACAGTATTAATCAATTCCCTTGGTGTGAGCTTTTATTATTAAACAATATTCAATTAAACTGGACTGAAGTTTAACAATGATATCTATTTTTAATTAAATTGATTTTCAGTCTTTGAACCATAAATCCAGGTTTTGTGAACTCAGGAAAATAAATCAGTGTTTGAATTTTTTTAAAATGTTGGGATTATTTCTATACCTCAAGTAAAATGAATATTTTCATTTCCATGCCTCCATAAAAGCTCATAGAAAAGCTGCACAATATTGAAAAACAATATTGTACAATTAAGGACTATTTTAATTGATATAAAATTACAAAATACTACTTAATAAAATACATAATAGTGCGTTTATTGGTTGTTTTAATTCTTACCTACTGTAAGGTTATCGTGCTCTTTTTTGTTTTTTAACTTTAAGTTAGATTCCATGTTGTGTTAGGGGAAAAGGAGTACTCGGGCTATTGAGAATATGTTCCTAAGGGGTCTATGTCTTTTTTTTTACATTATTAAATCCTTTTCCTATGAAAAGGGTTTGTGTATAATACTTTATCCATTAAGGGGAAAACACCTTTGCTAGAAAATCATTCTATAAGCTCCTCTTTATACTTAGCTCTGGTACCTGAAGAGCGACAGTCTATAATTTCCAGCCAAGCTGGGCAATGTGTTAGAAATAGATTCTTCTTAATCAACACAAACTGCTGTAAGAGCAACCAGAAAATTTGGTTATACCTGCAAATTTGGGAGCTGAATATCACCTAAATGAGAGCTGTTTACAAAAAATGTTTAAACCCCAATCTCCTCATTGATGAAATGCCTCCTCATGTCTATGTTTATACAAAGGTCTAAAGTGTCACAGTATCCAATGTAAGTTCAGACTATTATTCCACAATGAAAGCATAATACCTCACATTACTAAGGCATTTTTTTAAATTTGCAATGTATTTTTCACATATTTTTAATTTAATTGCATTTTTATTGCCTTGAAGCCACTTATGCCTATTCATTTAAACTGCTCTCCCACAAGTCTTTTTCTCCCATGAGATTTTTTTCCCCATGAGAAGCAAAAAGATTTTACAATTGCTATTGGTGGTTATCATCTCTGGAGCAAAAATGGATTCACGTAAGAATTGTTCAGCACTGTGCCCTCATCCTCTCCTCTATTACACATTTGGAGTATTTCTATTCCCTTTCCCTTCACAGTTACTGATTTTCCGAATATTTTCTCACTCTAAAATTTCGGCACTTTCCAAATACAAATTTTGTTTTCTTTGTGGTACCTCTTTCCAGACAGAGCAGAAACTGTCCAGCCAAAAATGCCGTTTTGGGGGCAGTGAGGGGAAGATCTGATAAGGTATTAAAATGAGCTACAAATGACTGATTAGTTTTTCAGTATATAGCAGTACGTCCCGGTTGCAAATGCTGTGTGATTCCTGTGAGTTTCTTGATTACTTAGTGCATTGGGTAATCTAGATGGGCATAGCTACAAAAATGTACGAGATGGGTGAAAGTGTTTGTGCATGTGTGTCTATCCCTGCCCAGTTCTGCAACATAACAGACTTTGGAAGCTCACCATACCACGTGGCCAATAACAAGAAACGTTTAGTGGTTTATGTTTAAATATTAGACCCCAGAACAAAGCAGAGAGAAAGTTTATAAAAGGAAGGTGCTATGGTCTGAATGTTGGTGTCCCTCCAAGATCCCTGTGTTGAAATCTAATTCTCAAAGTGACAATATTAAGAGATGGACCCTTTGGGAGGTGATTAGGTCATGAGGGCTCCATTCTTATCAATGGGGTTGGTGCCCTTATAAAAGAGACTTGCAGAGGCAAGAGTGTCCTTCTGCCATGTGAGGACACAGCAAGAAGTTGCCGTCTATGAGGAAAGAGTCCTCTCCAGACACCAAATCTGCTGGCACCTTGATCTTACGCTTTCTGGCCTCCAGAACAATGAGCAATACATTTCTATCATTTATAAATTACCCAATCAAAGGTATCATGTTTTAGTAGCTGGAATGAACTAAGACAGGAAGTAAATAATACTTAATAAATTCACAAAATATGTAGACTTACCTTTAATGAGGAAGCAGAAAAATTTTTAGAACTTGACTTTTTTCTAGATATCAAATTATTTTCCATATAGAAGTTTTTCTATATGAAATCTCCAGAGTGGGGATTCTCCAAATTTCTCTAATCAAAGTTCCAATGTTCTTGATCAATCAGTATTTTTAACCAGTGATAAAATGCTCCGTACTTCCTTCCATTGTGCAATGGAAGATATAAAAGAAGTATCATATTTAATCCTGGTGCTGAGCTCTAGGGGAGACATAGCCAATCTGGGATACAATCAAAGATGTTAATGGTATAAGAAATTAAGCCTTCATTTTCTGTGCATCTGTTTGAGGAAGAGAACATGTTTAACTTAGAGAAGAAAGGGGAGCAAAACACTGTCATTAACTATATGTCCTAGAAAACAAAATAGTTAACCAATATTTTAAGGATGTTCTCGTGGGGGAAAAAAATACAAGTCATTTGTGTGGCCTCATGGGCTAAAGTTAGAGTGGAAGTATAAGCCTTATAGTTGGCAATATTTTAACTTTGCATTAAGAAATTTATTAAGAAAATTTTCAAAGCTAGAATGAACTACCTCAGTAAGAACTGAATTGCTCTTTAGCATAAACAATTTTAAAAAGTATTTGGCAGGTATTCTATACAGGAGGTTTAAGCATAGGGTGACTTTTAATTTGCAGATAATCTACGACTGAATGAATATTGAATTCGAATAGTAGTGCCCAATAGCTTACACGTGTGAGAAGTTTACATAATAAAAGTGATGTACCAAATGACAACTTAAGGTTACAGTCATTATGAGGTTCTCAGTCAATGGGTCACAAAAATTATAGCCATGGCAAAGCATAGCTTTGACATAAAAAGAAGCTTCTTTTAATTCTCTGGGATCACTGATAGGATGATACTGACAATATACCCTCAGTGGCAGTGCTGCTGAAGGTTCCTCCCTCTTCCCTGGTATAATGTATTGAATTTCTAGGAATGCTGTAACAAATTGCCACAAACAACAGAGGTTTATCCTCACAGTTCTGGAAGATGCAAGTCTGGTATCAAAGTGTCAGTAGGGCCATGCAACCTCGAAAGTCTTTAGGGCAGAATCTTTCCTCTCCTCTTGCCTCTTCCTAGCTTCTGGTGGCTACAGGCAATCCTTGATATTTCTTGTCTGGTATCTGCATTCCTCCAATATCTTTCTGCACCTTCACATAACTTTTTTCTCCATGGTTCTGTTTCCAAATCTCCTTCTCTTTTCTCTTATAAAGACACCAGTTATTGGATTTAGGGTCTCCCCTAAGTCTAGGATAATTTCATCTTGGAGTTCCTAACTAATTACATCTATGAAGACTATTTCTACGTAAGGTCACATTCTGAGATTCCAAGTCGATATGAATTATGGGGGCACAGTGTGCCTGAGTGCCTCAGAAAAACCACTGAGAGAAAGGTGGGTCTGTGACGTCATTGTATTTTTATAATCATGGTTCTACTCTTAAGGTTTTTGTAGTATTGATTAAGGTGGTGGGAGCCCCTCAGGGCAATCAAAGAAGGTAAACATGATAATTGAAGTGGGCCTCACCTTCTATTGTGCAGAAATGCATTGATGCCATGAATGCTGTGTCAGAAAATCCTTTGATCAGAAAGGGTGGGAAAGTTATTTACATAAGGGTCACAGTTAGATCATAAATCCCACATAAGCAGAGCTGGAGGTTGTGTGTGGCCATGTCTGGTGCTATGATGCGTAGTTAGATCTCCTTCACTGCTTTGAGATCAGGAGGGGCAGAAACAAATCTGAAAGGTCAACATGGGGTATATACACACATTTATTGTGAACATCTTAAAGTGTAAATACGTGACATGTAAGAGTTGGCTTCAGCCTTAAGTAAAATTATAAATGTCATAGTTTGTGGTTTGAAATATAAGCACCTGAAAAGAAACTGGCTTGAGATATTATGAATAATAGCCATCTCGTTGCTACCCTGTAGAGGGTCAAAAGGATGCTCAGAAATCAAAAAGCAGCAATGAAATCATCATTATCATCTTCTTCTTCTTCACTGTGATAATGGCCACCAACACTGATTACATCATCTGAACAATCCGCACATGGCTGTGAGGTAGCCACCTGTCCCATCCGAAAGAAGCCTATTTTCTTCTACTTCTCCTTTTTCACTTATCCTCCAATGTACCACCTCACCTTTCAAAGAAAAACTCCCTAGATGAGCCAATTTTGCCCTCTCTATCTTCATGCTTAGTTTCATCCTGAGAAAGAAGCTGCTTTTGATTACAGTGAATAGTTTCTATAGGAGGTTTACACTTTTTAAAATAGGTCTTCCTGGGCTCTGAATTTCTCTGGGTGAAATTTGACCTTATCCTTTCCTGAACCTCCAGATGATCTAAGTATATTCTTAATATTCCCAATTACTCCAATATACACAGTACATAAACTGTTGAAGTTGCTTTGAAAAATGCTCATATCTCTACATTCTGGGTCAGGAGAAGAAAAGAAAATATTTTGAAGAAACCTACAAAGGTATAGAACCTCATTACTAGGTGGGCAGGACCTAATGACTCCCAGGGGAAAGACAAGTATCATGTTTAGTCTAGAGGACGGTAGGTGAGGGGATGAGGTGGACAGGGACTTTATCTTTTTAATGGAACTAATAATATAAACCGGATGACATTTTACTGAAGTGAAAAGGCCTTAAGAAAACATGGTGCTGTCATCTCTGCTTTAGATTTCCGTGTTGGTTTATATCCCATAGCCAATATTTATAGGACTTTCGGTTGCTTCCTGAACCTAGTAGATTGTGAAATGACAGATGTGTGTCAATGGACATGGTTAGCTACAGAATTAATTTGGCAGTTAAAAGGAGACAATGAGTAATAATGATTTAATTATTTGTATAAATAAGAGATTTATGTTTAGACTGATCAAGTGATTTGCTGAGGAATGAGTATTAGGTAGCAATGGCTGTGAGATTTGAGCACACATTGTCTATGTCCAAGTTCTATATTCATTTCTCTCTATATATTGTCTCAAGGAAATAAAATTCAAGGCCATGAACATTCTGAAGGAAGTAATAATAAAACAAGGGTAATGTTTTATTCTTTTTGAATTTGACAAAATTCTCACAAACTTATAGAACAATTTGTACTTTTAATTTTTTCCCATGAGAATTGACTATCAGGGTGTTCCTCCTAGTCTTCTGAAATAGATTAGGAAATGATATCAAAAAAATGACTTTCTGGAATCCTTTCTATTTGCCTCATGGAATTAAAGTAAATGAATGAATGATGAATAAGTACATTTGGTTTTAGGGTGTGAGGTATTTCATTAGTGAAATAATATGTTAAATACAAATAATTTTTGTCAGAAGCTGATCTCTGCTAATGACATTTAGAAAAGCAATTGTATCTGAAAAAATTTTAGTTAGAAGTCCCCACAAAAGATGTGAATTATAATATGGCTTTACTACAATGTCACAAACATGATACCTGGCCCATAATGAATTCAAATACTAAACACTTAGATTGTGGTTCCCTTAGCTTAAAGAGAACCAATTGAATAGACACAACTGTCAGCTGTGCAAAGGGCTAAATTACAGAAAGTTTACAGTCCGAAGTCTGAATTTCTTTTAAGATATAAACCCACCACATTTTTAGAAATGGGAAACATTCTCCACATATCCACCAGTGGTCTCAGCTGGACAGAGGGCATTCCTCTGCTGTCCTGTTGTGATCTCCACGTCTCCTCATTTCCATTATTATCCAGCTGTTTAATTGCTGCATTATATTGGTTTGGCAATATAAAAATGTAATGGGCACTCTTTTAGGGTTTGGGATTATTTATGACAATAAATGACACAAATTATTGTGACTAATGTCTTCTAGGAAACCTGATAAACTAACAAGGACACTGGATGTCCACCTGAACTCAACTCATAAGATTACAGAACTTAACATAACCCTGTGAAAAGCCCCTGGAGGCACAGAAGGTGCTTGGTAACAGGGTGTGTGGGTGGCAGAGAATCAGTGAAAGCTTAAAGCTGCAGGAGAACCTTCTGGTGGTGACTTTTCTCTCCCCATCTTGTTCTGGGTAGACCTTTGCCTAGACCAACTGCTACTGGGGTAAAGAACAGGCAGCCAGTAAGAGATGGCAAAGTCACATGGGGCCAATCATCTGCCTGGCTGTGATGGGAAGCAGGTTGACAGATGGGCAGGGGCCCTGAGCATCAGTCCTCTCCCTAGGCCCACTCTCCACACAGATTTTTCTCAAGTAGAACTTCTTCCCATAGTCTGATCAGAGATTAGATTGCCACACCAATTTCCAATTTTGTTCCCCCTCCCCACTTTCTCTTTCAATTTTATATTATTAAATAGGTTATAATTATAGGTAAGAAACAAATGTATTAATCTATGCTTCGTTTGTCAAAATTTTTATTTTATCTCATATTTGGAGCTTAGATATTTGACCTTCTGAGGCATGTCCTACTGCATCCTACTCAGTGTTCTGGTGACAGAACATAAATTCATTCTCATCTAAGAGGAATGAGGTCTCACTGATAGGACATTACCAGCCTGGGGGAAATCACTTGTCTGGCCTGGGTAATCTGTCTTTATAAAAAATTGCTGAACTATGTCATACTACATAAAATTGCATTTCTAAAATCTCCAACACTGGAAGAAGGTAGCAATTTAGGTCACCCTGTCCTAAATCTATAATATGAGATTTTACTAAACAAAAACAAAAAACAAAAATAATGTCTATTTGAATGTGAGTATTTTGATATCTGGAAAGAATGGTACATTAGCCAGCTTTCATATAACAAAAAGTTATTTCCATGATACATTATTTATCACCCTCTGTTTAAGAAAGCAAACAGCAAACACTTTAAGTCCTGTTGTAGAAAAGATACTCTGAGAGACAGTTTAGATAGAAAATTGAAAATAGAGAATTGAAAACAAAAGAAAGTTGTTTCCAACCTAACAGCAAGAAAAAAGCTAAACAACATATAAGTTCATAAATTTCCTTGAGATCTTAAGAGAGTTAAAGTCATAAAACCAAGAAAAATGAATTTTTTGTTTTTGTCAGAGCACCAGAGAGGAGAAAGACATGGCCTTCATAAAGCAGATAAGAAGAAATCACCCAAACTTTTAACAGATTTTTAAAGGCCAAGTTGGGGCTAATGTGTCAATCAAAAAAACTAGAAGATACAGACACAGAGTAGCACTCATTTATAAACTCTTTTCTGTAGGTCTTCACTAGGGAATCATTAGAAAGACAGAAGACAGAGTAACAGAGATGAGAAAGTATTTCTCAGTGATGTGAGCATGTGGGATGTAAGTGGATGCTGCCAAGAGTAGTGATTTCCATCCTCTCCCATGAAGAACAAACCTTAAACTTCTGGAGACAGGCATCAACCTCTCTCAATCCAATGCCAGGGGAGAATTAGAAGCAAAACCCATTATTCACTAGAGGATAGGTAGAAAATCCTCCCACCTTAGGTCACAAGCAAAAAATCCACTGATGTCGGAGAAGTCTAAAAGCAACAATTGGTAACCCAGGAAAGAGAAGTAGAAAATGTTCTTGGGACAGAAATCCCACATCAACAAGTAGAGGTCTCTGACCAGAGGGAGAAAAGAAAAAAAACTTTTCAAGGACTCTATGAAATTCTTACACCTAAAGCCAAGTGCAGATGGCCTAAGAGTGAATGAAGACCAGAACAACAGAATATGCCACCTTGCCCCATTATGAGCCTGATACTGAGTAATAAGCAAGAGCAGCTGAAAAAACTTTCACTCCTGGGTCACTGCAACTGAAGCCATTGTGAGCTCTTAGGCCCAGAGCACCTGGTTTACACAGGGCCCGGCTTACATGAAGATCATCGAACGGTGGCTTGGACTGTGACAACTGTAGAGGAATGGAACACAAAACAACTACATTATAGCCTCTCAGGGTATCCTCACCCCTCATGTCAGGTGAATCTTCTGTAGTAGGTCAGAAAAGCACCATCTAGGGACCTCTGCTGCTTCTAAGTAGGAGAGTTCCCAGCAAAGGAAAACAGGTGCACTGAAAATCTATCTGCACTGAGCTGAGAGAAGAGGTTTCAGATGAGAAAAAAAATAGCAAAAATACTCTGGTAACATGAAAAAATGAGGTACTTCGACACCCCAAGGGGATTAAAATATGTCTACAGCAATGGACCCTGACCAATTCCTGGAAACACAACCTCTCAAGCCGGAACCGGGAAAAAATAGAAATCCTTAACAGACCAGTAATGATGCATAAGATTTTGAAGCAGTAATAAAAAAATCTTCTCCCCCTCCAAGAAAAAACCCAGACCAGATGGATGAACAGGCAAATTGTGCCAAACCTACAAAGAAGAACTGGTACCTATCCTACAAAAATTATTATATAACATAGAGAAGAAGGACTCCTTCTTAACTCATTCTATGAAGCCAATATCACCTTGATAACAAAGCCAGGAAATGACACAGTAAAAAAACAGAAAACTATAAACCAATATCCCTTAGAAATATAGATGTGAAAATTCTCAGAAAAATTCTAGCAAATTGAATTCAACAGTACATCAAAAAGATAATTCACCATGATCAAGTGTGTTTCATCCTAGAAATGCAAGGATGGCATAACATATGCAAATCAATAAGCTCGATTAACCACATAAACCCAAGCAAAAACAAAGACCATAATGCAGAAAAACCATTACTCTTTCATGATAAAACCAGTACCTTTTCATGATAAAATCCAGTACTCTTTCATGATAAAAACACTCAACAAACTAGGCATCAAATGAACATGCCTTAAGATAATAAAAGCCATATCACAAAACCACAGCCAATATCATACTGAAAGGGAAAAGTTGAAAACATTCTCCCTAAAAACCGGAAGAAGACAAAGGTGCCCACTGTCACCGCTTCTATTCAACATAATAGTGGAAGTCCTAGTCAGGCAAGAGAAAGAAAGAAAAGGCATTCAAAACAGGAAAGAGGATATTGTCCACTATTCCTGCTTGTGTACAATATGATCTTGTATCTAGAAAACCTTAAAGACTCCACCAAAAGACTCCTGGAATTGATAAATAAATTCAGCCAAATCTCAGGTTACAAAAATCAATGTACACAAATCAGTAGCATTTCTGTATCTTAATACCAGTAAGGTTGAGAGTCAAATCAAGAACATAATATCATTTACAATAACTGCTAAGAAAATAAAAAAACTCAGGAATATATTTAACTAAAGAGGTAAAAGACCTCCACAAAGAGAACTACAAAACACTGACAAAAGAAATCATAAATGACACAAATAAATGGGAAAACATCCCATGCTCATGGATTGGAAAAATCAACACTGTTAAAATGTTCATACTGCCAAAAGTTATTTATAGATTCAAGGCAATTCCCATGAAAATACCAACATCATTTTTCACAGATCTAAAAAAGCAATCCTAAACTTCATATGGAAACAAAAAAGAACCCAAACAGCCAAAGCAGTTTTAAGAAAAAAGAACAAATCTGGAGGCATCACATATCCTGACTTCAAATTATACTATACAAGACTATAGTAACCAAAACAGCATGGTGCCAATATAAACGTAGAGACATAGACCAATGGAACAGAACAGAGAACCCAAAAATAAAACCATCTATCTACAACCAACTGATCTTCAACAAAGCAGACAACAACATACATTGCAGATAGGAAGCCCTATTCAATAAGTGGTGCTGAGAAAATGGAATAGTCACATGCAGAAGAATGAAACAGGACCCCTATTCTCACCATATGCAAAAAGTAATTTGAGATGAATAAAAGACTTAAATGTCAGGCACGAAACCATAAAAATTTTAGAAGAAAACATATGAAAAACTCTTCCATATATCAATCTAGACAAACAATTTATGACTAAGAACACAAAGGCAAATATGGCAATTATAATAATTATAATAAATAAATGGGTCTTAATTAAATGTAAAGGCTTATGCGCAGCAAAGAAAATAATCAACAGACGAAACAGACAGCCTACAGAATGGGAGAAAATATTCATGAACTACGTACCCGACAAAGGGCTAATACCCATAATCTACGAAGAATTCAAACAAATCAGCAATAAAAAAACCAAACAACACCATTAAAAAATGGGCAAAGCCATGAACACACGTTTTTCAAAAAAAGATAGATGAACGGCCAACTAATATGTGAAAAAGCGTTCAACATCACAAGTCATTAGTGAAATACAAATTAAAACCACAATAAATTACCACCTGACTAGTATCAGAATGGCCATTATTAAAAAGTCAAAAAACAATAGGTGCTGGCGTGGATGCAGAGAGAAAGGAACACTTATACGCTGTTGGTGGGACCGCAAGTTAGGACACTCTCTATGAAAAACAGTATGGAGATTCCTCAAAAAAATAAAGGAAGATTTACCATTCAACCCAGCAATCCCACTACTGGGTACCTACCCAAAGAAAAAAAAGTCATTTTATCAAAAAGACACCTGCACTCAAATGTGTATTGCAGCACAATTCACAATTGCAAAGATGTGGAATTACCCTAAGTGTCCATCAGCTCATCAGTGGATAAAGAAAATGTGGTGTGTATATATATCATGGAGTACCACCCAGTCATAAAAAGGAATAAAGTAATGTCTTTTGCAGCAACTTGGATGGAACTGGAGAACATTACCCTAAGTGAAGTACCTCAGGAATGGAAAACAAAGACCGCATGTTCTCACTAATAAGTGGTAACTAAAAGATGGGTACCCACAGGCAAAAAGAGACATAAAAGACATTGGAAACCAAGAAGGGGGAAGGTTGGCAAGGGGGTGAGGAGTAAAAACCTACCTATTGGATACAATGAACACTATTCTGGTGACAGACACACTAAAAGCTCTGACTTAGCATTATACAAGGTATCCATGTAACAAAAACATTTCGCCCCCTTAATATTTTGAAATAAAGAAAAAAAGACCGCACTTAGAACTTCCTGGAGTAATAAGTCGAGGCGGTGTGGTGGAAATTAATGTTAATGATATAATATCGGTGGTATAATAACATTAATAATTATTATACCTTTGAATTGTGGTCTTTCCATTATATGTATGCAAAGTAGGTATTATAATTACCTTATTTTGCTGATGAAGAAAATGAAATCCAGAGGGATTAATAATTTGCCCAAAGTGAAACAGCTAGTAGCTGGTAGAGCCTGGATTCAAACTATCACAGTTTAACTCAGGAAGTTGTGGAATCAAGTCTGATCTGTTAGGGTTCCTAATATGTCATTGCTCAGCAGGTGTGTCTGAAAAGATGGCTAAGAATTTAAGGTATGTCGGAAAGAAAAATATTTGAGATGATTGACTATCACATTTCATAACTCATTTTGTGTGTATGTATATATGCTATACTAATATACATCCTGTAAAGTGCTCAAATTATAACTGGCTTAATTGCAAATCACTGCAGAAAGAGTTAAATGACATCAAACACCAAGAGAAATCCTGAAAGCCTTTCCACCTCCATCACTGTATCTCCCTCCCTCTTCCTCCTCACTCAGTAAGGCTGAGTTTTTATTCTTAGAAGTAGAATCTTAAGGTTATGAATTATAATTTTGCAGATATTAAGTCAGAGGCCTATTTTAAAATGCCATATATCTCTCAATCCAGAGCAGAAACCCTTAGGGGCACATTGCAATGCTTATTTGGCCAAGGTTTTCCTAAAATTGGATTCACTTCAAGTCCTTCACTCTTGCTCCCCTCTTTTTATACGAGGTCACCTCCTTCTCCTGTGTTACATATTCACATGACAAGGAATTGTGTGCTCTGCCAGATTTCACCTCTCATGAATCACCGACATTAGGGCTTCCCTCTCTTCACTTCTCTTTACTGTTTTGTTCAGTTTTGTTGTAATTTTCCAAGGGGAGTCACATTCCTGTAGTATTGCTATTCATCGAGCAGTTTTTGCATGTGTCCTCAATAGGAAGAATCCATCTGCTTAGCTAAAAAAATCAGTTCAAGTTCAAAGCAAATCTTTCTCTTTAAACCAGAACTCGTATACCTGGAGATAGCAGAGAGTTATCCAAACAGGCACCTTGTCCCACAGTTACCTAGACCCAGGACTCATGCCAGCAAGATGCTTATCAAGGCTATATAAATGTGGGATGATTTTAAACAACAACCAATCGCTTTGTAATGACATCAGTTTTTCACCATTTGCTCACTGTGAAGTGCAGCATTTTTAATTACTTTTTGCAGAAAAAAGTACATTTTAATTATTCATTGCTAAAATACAATGACTTAAAATGTTTTGATGCCCCTATATGAGAATTGAACTTTTATTATGTAAAATACATTCTCAATATCAAATACTTAAAAATTCAAAGGTGAGTTTCTGGCAAAGCTATTCCTATGAGTCAATATAGTCATCTTTATCTCTTTCACTTGCCAGAGACGTAATTGCTTCATAATGAATCAACAAGAGAAACAATTCTAAGTGAATTGCTGACAAATCAAATAGATCCATTTAATTGGCATTTGGTGAGATATTTTCTGCCTGTTTGCTAACGGGTATGCTCAAGTGAGAAATAAAAATCTTCTTCATATTTGAGTGGGACTAAATAGCTATTTTCAGAGTAAAAAGTGCATGGACTTTGGAATTAGACAGACATACAGTAAGTTAATCAATTTTAGCTGCAGTTTTGTCATTTGTAAAACTGGAATATTAAACTTACCTCTAAGTATTGCTGTTAGTATCAGTTATAAAATACATGAATTATCCCTTACAGCAGTTATATATGTATAACAGGTGGTCAATAAATGTTATTATTACAAGTGAAGATTTCTTTGGAAAACGAGCCCTAAGTAATACTTACTTTGGGCTTTTAAACGTCCACACAGAGCTTAAAACGGGCCAAGAGAAATTTTACTCTCTTAATTCTTACTGTGCGTCTATATTGTGCAAATGTGTGTTTCAGCGGCTACAAAATTGAGTCAAACACAATATAGAAATTAATATTAAAGATAAAACACTAATTTTAATTATTTATAAAACCATTTTGAATTTTGTTCTATAAATCTCAGTTCCTAGTTTCATTTATGTTAGATAATCTAATTATCTAGTTGAAATTGAGTCACCATTTAGCGAAATTTCTGGGCTCCTTATTAGTTTGTGCGTCACACTGCTTCCCAAATATCCCTGGAAATTTACAAGAATTCAGTGATTGCATTTTCACTCACGGATCATTAGGGGGGAAAATGATGCTTAAAATAATGGCATTAAATAAGAATACCAATGATCCTGAAGAAACCGCAGATTTTACTGAGAAGTGTGCATTAAAGCTCAACAAGTGGGAAATTAAAGGAGGATTAACATATTTGATAAGCTGTCATTTGTAGTTCTTCATGGATGAGCCTGAAAGACTAAATTAATTTGAAAAGCCAAAAAGAGAAATTTAGGTAATCAACTGAAATTGAGCTTTTTAAAAAAAATTACATGTAGATGCAATGTTTTATTCTTCAGTTTCATTTAAATTCAGTGGAGAAATCATTTATAAAGTTCATTTATGGAGATGGGAAAGCCATCTTGATTTACACTGATTTATATGAAGAGTTCATATGCAAACACCTAGAAAAGCAAATTAACATTTGAGGATTGCAAACTATGAGAGCCATGCAAGCTTCTAGCAACATTGAATCTTAGCTGGGTCAGATCAGTTTCCAGATACCAGAGACTGCTTGTTCTTTCTCACATTGAATAAATTTTAGACACAGAAAGTAATCCTTCACTGAGAATCCTTAATTTTATATATATATATGTAAATTCCTTAACTTATATATATCTAATCTCTTATTTTATATACATACCATTATATATTATATATTACATAAAGGTAAGTTATGAAGGCTTTGAAAATCAAATACTAAGGCAAGTGAAAAAGAATTCAATATAATTTCAAATCGCCTTAAGTGTTGTTTAAGATTCTGATGTCATTTTGTTCAGCATATTTCCCAATTAATTTTTAAAAGTAATAAGCACTGTTGCTATAGATAGTCGTACTTTATTTTGGCTTCTGCTATTTTTTTTCCCCCTCCTCTGTTTATGCTTTCTTGTCTTCTAGTTGTAATTTTATTTCTGACAATGTATTACTAGTTTCTGCAATGGCTTATTTATTTGCTAGTACAGTTACTTCCTTATGAAGAATGAAAATAGTTACTATTTCCAGACTCCTGCTGACATTCTCTCTAAATACAGGGACACTTCCTCCTGCCATAGCTTCATTTGCTAGCTAGGTGCTTTGTTTGTAGAATATTTTTATTCTACAGCTCCTTCCCTACCCACACCCTGGGAGTTAAATCCATTCATACAGTGTCTGCTTTTACAAAGATTTTCTGATCAAGTATTCAAAATGGTTCCTGTGCATAGTATTTGCAGAAAAAAAAAATGAGAAACATGGCAATAAATTAGGGTCTGATGGAACGAGGCTAGTTTTTTTTTTTTAAATAGGTCATGCAACACAGTGTCTAATTTATCAAAGAAAAAATTTAATTCCAAAGCTGAATTTGTCTTGGAAAATAAAAATTTCAAAAAGAGAAGAAAAGGAACAGGTAAAGGAGTCTGTTGTTTTTTGTTTTTTTTCCCCACATGAAGAGGCAATAAGAAACAGTGTTCTAATGGGCATTTGTAACATAAACTAGAGAACAATTTAAAAAAAAGAAGTTTGACTCAGTGAAAAATATATGTTCCCCCACATAGAAGATAATTCTCCATTGTGAAAAACCATGAAAGCCTATATTCTATTGGACTGCAAAAGTTTGCAAAATAATTTTATGTAAGCATTTCTTAAGCTGTGTGTGTGCATGTGTGTGTCAAGGGATAAATAGAAATGTCATTGCAGAATTTAAAGAGAATAGTAAGTGAAGAGAAGGCTGAGGATTTTACAACAGTTTTAACTACCCTCAGAACTCAATAAGAAGAAGGTACTATCTCATACAGCCCAAATATTCCACTTTGAAAATAATATGTATGTGTTTAGTACAATTATTCAAACTTGTTATGCCTTATCTAAAACATAGCATAAGAGCACTTGTCTGAATAATTGAAATAATTTTGTAAAAATACCAAGAAAAGAAAGTATCTTACCCTATCTTGATATAAAAAATGTTTCTCAGTCTTTAGGGAGAAGACTGATGTCAGGGGTTGGGCTTAAGTAGGTGGTTTTTTCAACTGGAAGGGCAGATTGAAGGCCAGGAGTGATGGGCTCCAGCAGCAAAAATAAAGACTCTAATTCAGAAGACCCGGGATAGGACGTCAGGTGCTGCTCATCTGTTGATCATACTTTTCATTAGCAAGATTCTACTTAACCCATGTTTCTTACTGCTTCTGGATTAAGCTTCAGGAGTTCCCTATTGACCACCTCAATCTCCAGATGCCTCAACCTTATGGTAGAGCA
Organism: Avahi laniger; assembly: GCA_963575035.1. Lineage (NCBI taxonomy): Eukaryota > Metazoa > Chordata > Mammalia > Primates > Indriidae > Avahi > Avahi laniger. The sequence goes on along the minus strand of CAUYSK010014207.1, from coordinate 14,212 downwards.
GTGGTTCTCAAAATGTGGTCCCTTCTAGCGTCAGCATTATCTGGGAACTTGTTGGAAATGAAAATCCTTAGGCCCTACCACAGGCCTACTAAATCAGAACCTATAGGTCAGGGCCAGCAATGCGTGTTTAAACAAGCCCTCCAAGTGATTCTGATTCCGTACGCTAAAATTTGAGAACTGTTTCAAATGAGTGGTGGTCCAGCTTGGCTGCACATTGCAACCACCTGGCGAGCCTTGTAAACCTAACAATGGTTGAGCCTTGCCCCTGTCCAGTCAAAAGAAGGTTTTTGGGGGTGAGTCTACTGTGCAGCCAGAGTGGACAACCACAGCTGTCTGCTCTGTATCCTATAAATACACAACTGATTTATCTCTCCTCCATAGTTCACTCTTTGCCAGGGTAATTTCTCCAGGCTCTCTCTTAATTTGTTCTGTGTGCACCCTCTATCTCCTCATGGTATTTCACTTCCGCCTTGTATGGCCTTCTCATTACTTGTATCAAAAACACCTTTTTTTTCCTTTCCTCAAAGCCACCTTTTTGATTTATATCTCATGTCCTCTGAACTAATCTTACAAAAGAAAGACTGTTTTTTCTTAAATCTTTGTGCTCAGTCTATGTGGAAATATCACATATTTGTGCATACATTTATGATTTTGAGATTTTTTTCCCCCAGTTCTTTTAAAGAAAGAAGACTTTTTTAATCAAATTCTTAATTTCTTTTGATAAAATATCATGTATTATTTTTCCATTTGTAGCTTCAAGTGTTTTCAGCACAGACCCAAGGACGCTTGTGATTATACAATAAGTGCTTTTTAAATTTAAATGAAGAATGCATATTTTTGGTTAATCAGCAAGAGCCTTGCTGTGTGTTTATTTAGAGAAAGAAAGAACAAAATAATAAGTCCAGTTGGAGGATTTTTTTCACCTTGAAGAGATTAAATAATGAATTCCACAGTGTCGATTGGCTTGATCAAAAATGTTGTGATTCCCTTAATAGTTGGGTAAGCAATAATTGTTCCAATTGCCACGGATCTAATTCAGAAGTGCATATAAAAATTTCTAAGGAATTATTATGCCAAATCAAAGACAAACACTGTAAGGATAATATTAATAATAATTCCAGTATTCTATTGAAATATTATTTATGATTCTTACCAAATAAGTCGATTTCCAGTCAGTGCTACAGAATAGTAACAAAGTAAGTCTCTCAAAAAATCATTTTCTTCCTTAATATAGTTTACAGTTATTAACAGTTTAAGATTCAAGCATATTTACAAAAGAAGAGATTTTAGATGTAGATAGAATACAGGCAAAACTACCAAAGCTTGTTTTATTTATTTGTTTTTTTTAGTTTAAAGTAGCTCTACAGATCTGATATCCTCTTAGAGTCTGGACAGAATTTAATGAAAACCTGAAAAATGAAATGAAATCTTCCTTTGTGTTGCTCAGAAATATGAATATAAAGCAATGAGACTGAATGCATAAAACTCATATTTAGGTATATTGTGCATATATTTTATATATAGACACATTATAACATGTATAATTTTAAAAATAAACTTTCATTTTAGAATATTTTTAGACTTAAAGAAAAACTACAAAGATAGTAGAGAGAGTTTTTATATACCCCACTTTATTTCCCCTACTATTATCTTACATTAGTATGACACGTTTATCACAATTAATAATAGCATATTGATATATTGTTATTAACAAAAGTTCATATATTTTATTTAGATTTTCTTAGATTTTTCATAACATCCTTTTCTGCTCGAAGACTCCACCCAAGATGCCATATCACATTTAGTTGTCACGTCTCTTTAGGCTTTTTTGGCTCTGATAGTATCTTAGACTTTTCTTGTTTTTGATGACCTTGAATGTTTCGAGGAGTATTGATCAGATATTTTGTAGAATTTTCCCAAATATGTTTTTCAGATGTTTTTCTCATGACTAGATCAGGGTTATGTATTTTTGGGAGGGTCATGCAAAGAAAAATTGCCATTTTTATCACATCATATCAAGAGTATATACTATCGACATGATTTATAACTGATTATACAACTGATCATTTTTATGTTGATGTTGATCGGTTGGCTTAGTGTTTATCAGGTTTCTCCACTATAAAATTACTCTTTTTTCCCTTTTTTTATATTGTACTCTTTGGAAGGAGATCACTATGTTGAGCCCACACTTTGGAAATAAGGACTCTGCCTCCCCTTGAAGGCAGAGTATCTGCACAAGTTATTTGGAATTATTCTGTATAGAACATTTGTCTATTCTCCTCTACTTTTTGTTATTCAATGTATGACCGTATGGACTCACGGATATTTATTGTATACTTAGGTTTATAATCCAATACTACTTTATTTTATTCCTCAAATTAGTCCTGTTTTGGCCTTTGTGAGCTCTTTCGGTTGGCTCCTGTATTCCCTTGACATAATCGCACCACTTTTTTAGCACTTCCTTGCTTTCCGGCACTACGGGATGGAGTGTAAATTCATCTTGTATATTTACTGCCCCAGTCCTGTAATCAGCCATTTCTCTAAGGAGTCCTAGCTCCTTTTATTGAAGAACAGTGAAGTATCAAAAACAGCTAGAAAATCTTCTTGATCCCTCTGCTAAGAAACAACAACACAGTCAATAAGAGTATGTAGTACTTAACCTGTGCAAAGCTATTTTGCTAAGAATTTTAATCCTCACTAGAAATCTAACAGATAGATGTATTGATTATCATCATTTTACACATGAGAAAATTAAAACAGAGAGTTAACCTACTTACCAATGTTAATTAGTAGTAAAGCAGCAGAAAAGACACTTCAATCCATATTACTTTTATTTCAAATCTGCCCAGATCAACTTTTACAAACTCTCAGCTTCATGCTCCAACATAGAGCAGCAAGCAGTATGCCTCACTCACTTTGTATTCCTGCTGCCCCTCACAACTGTACATCCCTGCTGGAGCTCTCTGCTGATTTTCTTTTATATGGGTTGCACATATTGGCTCTAAGAGAAATGCTTTTTTTCCATATATCTACTTTTCTAAGTTCTTTTTTCTTTCTCATGTTAGTTCCTCTGTGAAGCCACCTCTAATCACATAACACTTCTTATGATATTTTATAAATTTATGCTTTATTCTAATTATTTGATAGATGGCACATGCTCTTTCTCCAATCAAGACCTATGTTCCTGGGCAGAACTCTTAGTTATTTAAACTTCTCTGTACTCTAAGCAAATAGGACCATCCTTTGTAGTAGATATGTACAGTAAATACCTAATAAGTATGTACAGATCATTATGGTGACAGTAATCATAGTGACTATAGTGACACATAAATACATCTTAAATGACCAGAGCCTACGTGGATGCCTTAAGTAGACTGAGAAGCAGGTAATAGATGAGGAAATATTCTATCAGCCAGTTGTATTCTACAGGGATACAGAAAGTAGAGAAATGAGAAAATCTTACCTTTATATTAATCTTAAAGTGTTCTTTGGGCACCATTAGGAGTTCTAGACTCTTGGATAAATGGGATAATATGAATTCTAGAGGGATCTTGGTATTTTAAAATGAGCTGAAGTTAGGAAGAAGAGAATGGTATGGAGGCAGAAGTGAGAAAGAATAGAGAAATTGTAAGAGCTTACATTTTGTGAGAGTACTGAGGAGAACAGTGATAAAAAAAATTTTGAAGAAATTAACTGGTTTCAAAATTGTAAGTAAAATTTTGATGTCTAGTTTTCCTGGCTCTGAAACTACTCTAGGTTTCTAGGTATTGAAAAGCCACTGCATATAATCTGCAGCCAGTGAGGGCCTGGGAAAGTGGGAATTAAAATGGGATCCTATCTTCTTTGGCGGAATTGGTTATCTTCCACTGTTGACACAAATATGTGTTTTTTTAGGTTCCCTGAAATGCAATATATGACTTCTGAACTTTTTTCCCCTCATTGGTATTTTCTGTTTTGGACTAGACCATAGCATAACAAGTCTAAACCTGAGAAAAGCTTGAAGACAGGAAAGTCTGTTAGATGGTCATTGTAACTGTCTGAAAAAACATTTTAAAAGTTTTTTTATTCTTATGTTCAGTGGTTTCACAAAGCCAATGAAAGGAAAGTCATACTTCCAGTGACAACATGCTGACCTCTCCATGTCTGAAAACCTACCTTTCCAGTATTAATTTTCAACACAATAGCCTGCAAACATATTATACTATTGCCAATAACAAACTATTTTTTCTTCAAAATCTAATACATGTAAGAGAAAACATTTCCTATATATTACGGGTTTAGTTGTGTCTGTCTCCCAAAATACTTGTTGAAGCCCTAAGCCCCAGGACTCCAGAATAAAACTTTACTTGAAAATATTAATAGTATCATTGCAGATACAATTAGTTAATGTGGAGTTTACCGAATTACAGTGAGCCTTTAATCCAATATGACTTGTGTTCCCATGAGAAGATGGCCATGCAAAGACACAGAGACATAGAGAAGACACCACATGATGATGTAGGCAAAGATTGGCAAGTCAATGAACAGTAAGGATTGCTGGAAGTACCATAAGCAAAGAGAAATAGAGCTCGCCCTGCCAAGACCCTAATTTCAGACTTCTAAACTCCAGAACCATGAGAGAATATATTTCTGTGTTTTAAGCCACCTTGTTTGTGGTACTTTGTTACAACAGCCCTAGGAAACCAGTACACTGTCCCAACTCAACAATAAAAAAAACAAAAATCCCGGTACACTATAAGCAAAAATTTGAACAAACTCTTTATACAGGCACTCATGAAAATGGTCAATAAGCACATAAAAAGATTCTGAACATCACTGATATCAGAAAAATATAAATAAAAACTACAAGATACCACTATATGCCCACTAGAATAGCTAAAATTTTTAAAAGATTTAAAATATCAAATATTGGAGAGGATGTGGAAGAACCAGAAATTTTATATATATCTGAGAGAGGATAAAATGTTACAATTTCCTTGGTAAACTGTTTGTCAGTTATTTAAATGGTTAAATATAAGCTTTAATCAAAACAGACAAAAACTGGAAACAATGTAGATATCCACCAATAGGAAAATTGATAAACTGTGGCATATTCACAAAATAAAATATCACTCAATAATTAATAGTAATAAACTAGCTGAGATGGGAGGATCACTTGAGGTCAGGAGCTCAAGACCAGCCTGAGCAAGACCGAGATCCTGTCTCTACTAAAAGTAGGGGAAAAAAAAAAATAGCCAGGCAACTAAAAATAGAAACAAAAACTTAGCCAGGCGTGGTGGTGCTCACCTGCAGTCCCAGCTATTCGGGAGACTGAGGCAGGAGAATCGCTTGAGCCCAGGAGTTTGAGGTTGCCGTGAGCTAGGCTGACGCCACAGCACTCTACCTGGGGCAACAGAGCAAAACTCTGTCTCAAAAACAAAAAAAAGGAATAAACTACTGAGGCATGTAACAACATGAATTGTTCCCAATAATATTATGCTGATTAAAAAGAGCTGGACACAAAAAGTTTATACTACGTGATTCTGTGTGTATGAAATTATAGACTCAGAAAACTGATCAATGTTGATAGATATCAGACCAGCAGTTGCTTCTGGGGTGGGAGAGTAGATTAATGAAAAGGAGGAATCAATAAACTTTCTGGGGTGATGGAAATGTTTCAGTTTTAGCCAGGCATAGTGGCTCACGCCTGTAATCCCAGACACTCGGGAGGCTGAGACGGGAAAATCACTTGAGGCCAGGAGTTGGAGACCTGAAGAGCATACTCAGACCCCATCTCTAAAAAAGTAAAAAATAATTGGGTGTGTTGGTGCACACCTAGAGTTCCACCTACCCAGGAGATTAATGCAGGAGTTCAAAGCTGCAGTGAGCTCTCATCACACCACTACACTCCAGTCTGGGTAACAGTGCAAGACTCTGTCTCCAAAAAAAAAAAAAGGTCCAATCTTAACATACATTTGTTAAAACTGATTAAAAGATATATTTAAGATATATGAATCATATATGATATATAAATTGTATACAGATTACATATAAGATAAATAAATTATTATTAGATTAAATAACTTATTGAAATAAATAGATAGAAAGAATTCCATTAAAAACCCTCAAATTGTTGAGAAAAGGAAAGATTAAGTAAAAAATTTCTAAAATTTTTCAATCATGCAAGTTTTCCAGAATATAGCAAATTATAAGCAAGAAACTCTTTGTGAAGTGAAGACATGTTTATGGCTTAGGAAGTCTTAAGGTGAGGCTACAAAAATAATTTCTTCATGTTTGCCTAGTATAAATATAACTGTCACAAGACAAGTGAATATGGTGAAATACATTGCTGCACACGCTAAAGGTAAAATGGGAAAAAGAAAGTTTAGAGTTCCTAAGAGGAAGCAATCATGAAGTACTTAGAAAACTAGGAAAGGATTCAAAAATAAAGTGTACACAAGTAGAAATGCAAAAAGTAAAAATGAAGAAAGAGTGTTTAGCCCTGATCACAGATTTTAGCTAATAATGAATATAGCATATTTAAAAAACAGTGAATAGACCAATTTCCATTAGGTGAGAGATTTGTGAAAAGAAATGATTGAACAAAATATTTAAACAAAATAGTGTGAAGCAAAGGATTCAATTATCAAAGCATTGAGTTTGGTCATTTGGACAGTAATAAATCATTGAAAATTTTTAATTGAAATGATTGTTATAAAACACTGCTTTAGAACGCTCAATTACTTCACTCTGCAAATGTGAAATTATTCAGTATTAGGCACCACTCTCTTAATGTTGGAAATGCACATAATGACAGAGACTTTGGATTTGACTAAATAATACCTAACATCATAGAAAATATTAATAATTTATATTCCTTAGCCAAAAATGGATGATCACTACATTAATCCATCCTTTTGATTTGCTACTCTGTGATGGTTAAATTTAGGTGTCAACCTGACTAGATTAAGGGATACCCAGATAGCTGGTAAAACATTACTTCTGGGTATGTCTGTGAGAGTGATTCCAAAAGAGTTGACATTTGAAACAGGGGGCTGAGTAAGGAAGATCCACTGCACCCAATGTGGACAGGAACGATTTAATCAGCTGAGGGCCCAGGTGAAAGAAAAAGGCAGAGGAATGACAAATTCACTCCCTCTCTCCCTTTTCTGAAGCAGGGACTCCCTTCTTCTCTTGCCCTTGGACATCAGAACTTCAGCTTCTCTGGCCTTTTAAGGCCAAGATTTGCATAGGCAACCTGCTTACCCTGATTCTCAGGCATTTGGCCTTGGACTGAGAGTTACACAATCTGCTTTCCTGATTCTCAGGCCTTGGACTGAGCCACGCTTCCCTGGTTCTCCAGCTTGCAGATAGATGGTCCATCGTGGGAATTCTCAGCCTTCATGATCTCATGAGCCAATTCCCTGATAAATCCTGTTGTCATCATCATCATCTTCTTCTTCTTCTTCTTCGTCATCGTCGTCTTCGTCTTCTTCTCTCTCTCTCCCCACAAACATATACATACACACCAACGCACACACACATATCTATCTCCTATTAGTTCTGTTTCTCTAAAACACCTTGACTAATAGTTACTTTACTCTCTAATTTGTATTTACCACTTTACCAGGTAGGATCTGGGTTGAAAAAGAGAATCCATGTTTTTATCCACATACCTATTTCCCATATCTCTTTGTTAACAATTTTCCAATCATGTTAATCTCATGTTTTAACTATCAAGGAAAACTTGATCATTAAACCACTGCCCTTGAATCAATGTATATCTGCTCCTCCAGCCATGTTGACAATGGAGGGGAACGTTACAATGCAAGGGGCAGTGGGCGCTGTGAGGTGAGGATATATACACACTTCCTTGACCACCAGCCCCTCTACTCTGCTGCTTCCATGTTGTTCATGGAGTGGGGGGGGGGAGCAGTGAAATGAGCATTTGAAAGAATGAGTATAATTTTTTTAATTATGCAAGGTAAAATATGCATGTAATGATTTATATAATTCTTATATTATACAGTGTATCCTAATGCAAAAGTTAAAACTGGTTTTGGAGGCAAGATGGCAGTGTTGACAGTGTAGACTTTTTCTTTTTTAATATTTCTAAAGGGTATTAAAAATATGACTGAGTCAGATGTCAGTCATACCACAAAAATCATATATTTGTACTATGTAGTTTGATAAAACCTCCCCATAAACATTGGTAGATTTCATGCTGCAAAATGACATACTTTGAGCTTTCTTGTTTTATAACGAATTACTGAGAAATAATATGAGGATAGAAAAAGGAGAAGACATCACAGAGAAAAAGAATCTTTTTCTAAAGGAGTAGCAGTGAACTGAAAGTAAATTGGAAATTTGTTTCCTCTGAGATTCTCTTATTCTAAGGCATGAAAGCACAGATAATATAAAGTTGTATGCTAAAAGTTGCATGTTACATTTTAAACAGCACTTACTTCATTTTATCTGGCATTATGCCAATTTGTTTTCTTGTCTTATTTCTCTAATAATGATATAAATTGGAATTCATTTAAAAGCTACTCTGGGCCATGTACCATATGGTAAATATTTACCAACATTGTCTCTAGTCTTTAAAATGATTCTGAAAGATACATAGTATCATTTTCATTGTCCAGTTGAGGAAGATAGGTTCAGAGATGTTGAGCCTTCTTTCCAAGGTCATAGAATGCTAGAATAAAGCATAGTGCTGGAAAGTGATCCTAGATTTGTAAAATTCTAATTCATGTTCTCTCCATCTGGTATAGACTTTCTGAGAGCAGGTTTTGTCCTCTTCATTTATCTCCAAAGCACTGGCACAACGCCCTCTATACAGCGTGCAGTCAATGAACATTTATCTGACATGAACTTCATAAGGCATTGTAGCCGTGCAACCAAGACTTAAGGATTCTATTATAATTACAGGTTCTGCCATCAATTAATTGTAAGAATATATCATCATATCATTAACTGTTTCAATTTCCTCAATTATAAAATGAGAATTAAAAAGTTCTAAGAATTAAGAGAGAGCATGTAGCGTGAACTACTGTCCATGTAGTTTATATTGTACAATGTATCCTAAAACAAAAGTTAAAACTAGTTTGGGAGGCAATATGGCAGTGGTAACAGTGTAGACCATTCTATATTCACTCATAATCCTGCCACCTCAGGGGCCAGGATTACACTGGCCCAACACAGTGTAAAACATACCAAACACATTGGTTCATCCTTCTAAATTTTTTCTGTGAAGTATACATTTTTATCTACTCTTTTTATATCTGTTCATAGAATGGTAGCTGCAGAGAATGTTTTATAATAGTGGTAGGATAAAATATAGGGCTTAGATCTAATCTGTTACATAGGTCGCAGCCTAACACATTTTTTGTGCACTAATCTGTACTTTTGGTGATTCTCCCAGGTGGCAGCACAGCAATGAGTTTAAAGTATCTTCTGGTTTTCTTTTTTTTAATTGGCTAATACTTCCTAGCTAAACTCCAGAAGTATTTTCTCAGGCTTGCCAAAAATTGTAAATTGTCTGGGCAATTTTATGGGATAAGAGAAATGTGCTTTCTCTCTTTTTGATTCTATAAAAGCAGCAACTGGCTTGCTTGAGTTGTATATTGTACAATGCATGGGGATGCCAAGGGTCCTATAATCCTAGATTATGGCACTTTCTGGATGGCCATCCCCTGAGACTAGAATGAAAGACAGGAGTTAGAAGGGCAAAGTGACCTACTTCTAAATTGCTTGCCAAAATGCCCCCAAAGGTAGTGTGTCTATTAAGATAGGCTAAGGATATACTGAGGGAGAAATTTAAACCTTTGTTGAGTGAAGACCAGGAAAAGGATCAAGCTTCCTAATGCAACATTACATGGTGACTTTAAAATTGTCTTCAGGAAAAATAGCTAGTTTCTTGAAAATACCCTTATTTTATATGATTTCATATCTTTCCCTACCCCTATGCACTTACTTACATTCTTGACTGTGATAGGACACATGTGACTAAAAGAGTTTTATCTAGTAGTGTTAATATTTGAGACTTGACACTCTTTTGGTGAATACTGTGCATGTAAACACCCTAGTGTTTAAGTTAAAAGACTTTCTAAATTCGAAAAACTGGATACATAATACTAGAAACACATACAATGGTTTTGCATTTTCTCTGTATTGATGAGTCCACTTTGTAGTTTTCCCGACTCTTGAGTGTTGCATTTTTATACAAGATTATGTTTATTTATCAAACATTTCAGGGGTTAAATTGTTTTCATTTTTGTTCAGGAACTATGTTTAGTTGATTGTCCTGGAGGTATATTTTCTTTGGTCACTGATTTGATTTCCTATTAAAGATACTAGTTTTATTTCTTTATTTCTAAAACCTTAAACTTCAGGTCATTATGATCATGCAGATTTTGTGGATCCAATTGTAAAATTACTTATTTCCAGACTACAAACTTCATTAACTACTGTGTTAGTAAACTTGCTGCCAAGCTACTTAAACAAATACTAAATAAAATATAAGCCACATTAATTATGATCTATTTAGGCTTTCCCAGGGAGGGTTCAAAAATCAAATGTGATTAGGTGTCACATAAATAAATGAAATGGGATCTGGCAATGCAATAAGTAGCTGTGAGACTGGTAAATTGGGGAATGTATGACCTGTCCAAGTGTACGAAAAATATGTGAGTAAACCACTCTGCCACTCAAAAAAATGTATAAGCCTAGAGATGCAACAGGGCAAGAATGAAGGAACTCCATTTGTCTCTGGAGGTAATGCTGACATGAGAACACACAATCGTGGTCAGCACTGGCCATGGCTTTACTTAGAGCTCTAGCAGCGGGAAAGGGACAAGCTCAAATCTAATCAAACAGGGCATGGGGAATTCAAATGGAGCAATATACAACGAGTGCCTGGTTAAAATTGGTTTGCTGACCCTGTAGTGACCTCAATACAAGTTAGTGGGGGTTTTTGTTTCCATCATAAAGAAGATGTGGGACAGTGCTGTGCTCAAGACCACAAGTTGTAAAGCTGTATTGTTTGGGATCAAGGACACCTTCTGCTCCTTGTGAGTTGTGACAATATGGGCATGTTACCAGAGCTGACTGCCCTTCAATCTGCATGTCTGTAAAATGGGGATAATAATAGCATTTCCCTCCACGGTTACTTTAAAGATAAAATGACTTTAGACATTAACATTTATAAGGGCTGGCACATATTAAGTATCACATAAACATTTGTTATTATTAAATAATGCTCTGACAACATATTCAACTTATTCAAGCTTATTCAACTCTAATGATGACTAGTTTCAGGCTTCTTCTACATATTAGAAGATGTACTAGAAGTTTTATTTTCTAGATCTCAGTAAAGTGGTGAATAAATACATCTTTTATTGCACATAAAGTCATAGATTATTAGAGGCTTTGGGAAACTTAGAGAATCCCAAGTCCAGCCTTTAATTTTATGAGTGAAAGATCTTAAGTCTAGTGAGACATAAATGACTCGTGTCTAGTCATACTGTTTATAACAAGAAATAAATCACTACCACGCATGTCTTCTATGAACATCAAGCTTGATGATTTTCCTGAGAGTCTCTGTTTTACATATAAAATTAAACGTGTAAATTTCTCCCTGACATTGGTGACTATAAATTGTCCCTATATCATCAGTGAAACTAGTCTGTAAATGCAGATCTACCATAGGCATGGAGTTTAGGAGAAAGCTTTTGTGATTTGCTTAGTGTCCAGGAAGCAATTTTCTTCACTTACCAGCTAACACATTTTATCTTTTGTGGCAGCAGGTGTCATTAGACATAATCCTTTTAAATTCAGGGACCGTCTGTCAGAGCAGGAGGTGAAAGTCCCTTACAACACAGCCACCGGGAAGGAGACCTGTTCTCCTGAGCTTTACATGCAGTTCAAATACATTGTCTCCCTGCAGCTGGAAGGTAGCATGTGTGATAAGAATAAAGCCTTTAATAAAGCACAATTTATCTGACAGAAATTCAGGTGTGATGAGGACTAATGCTCTAAGACAGTGGTTCTCAATCCTCACTCACATCAACATGCTCTGAGAGATTTTAAAAGCTACTGATTCTCAAGAACCACCCCAGATGTTATAATGAATATAGTCTCAGGGTATGGCCAAAAGAAAAGTATTTCTTAAACTTCCTGATTGACTCTAATGTAAAAATAAAAGTTAAGAATCATGAACATAAAAGTCATTTTCTGTCTAAGCCTCTACTGGAATTGTTCCTTCTCTTATTACCATTCTTTTATTCAAATAACCTCTACACATTAGCAATGAAAAAAGGAAATCAAGAAAATAATTCCATTTTTAGTAGCCTCCAAAAAGATAAAATACCTAGGAATCAATGAAACTTGGGAGATGGAGGATTCATATATTGAAAACTACAAAACATTATTGGAAGTAATTAGATGAGACTGAAATAAATAGAGATTCCATTTTGATGAATTGGAAGAATAAATATTGTTAAGATGATAATACTACACAAAACAATCTAGAGACTCAGTATAATTCCTATCAAATTTCCAGTAGCCCTTTTTTGTTGTAGAAATGAAAAAGCCAATCCTCAAGTTCATGTGAAATTGAAAGGGGCATCACGTAGCCAAAAAAATATTCAAAAAGAAAAAATTCATAGGGATAAACCTCTTGATTTAAAAACTTATTATGGAGCTATGATAATCAAAACAGTGTGTTTCTGGCACGAAGATAAATATATAGGGCTGGGGAATAGAAATTAGAGTTAAGAATTAAATTCATGTATTTATGGCCAATTGATTTTTGATAAATATGCCAAGACCATTTAAAAGATATTCTCTTTGACATATGGTTCTCAGACAACTAAATGCCCATATGCAAAAGAATGAAATTGGAAACCTACATTAAAACATATAAAAAATTTTACTCAAACTGGATGAAATACCTAATGTCAGAGTTAAACTCATAAAATGTTTTTAAAAAGAAACATTGGAGTATATCATCATGACCTTGGATTGGGTGTAAATATTTAGCTATGACACTGAAAGCATAGGCAACAAAAGAAAAAAATAGATAAATTACACTTTCACATCTTCAAAGTCTGTCAAGTGAAAATAGGCTCTATTACAGTGTTATTCAGCTTTATATATCGATGGAGACTTACAATGATGAGGATAGGGTAAGTATATGGCAAAAAGTAATGGAAAACAGTGTTTCCCTTTGCAAGAGCTATGGGATAATCATGCAATTCTTTTAAAAACAGTTAAAAATAAGAAAAGAAATAAAGAAATAAAAAACTCAATCTTTCTACTCAGATTAAACTGATGTTGATCTTTTTGTTGCACATACTTTCAGAAGTTATGTGTATGTGTGTTTGTGTGTGTGGGGGGTTAACATTTTAATTTATCTTATTCACTGATGGAAAAAAATGAACACATTGTTTTATAATGCATTTTTGATCATTTAGTAGCACACAGCAAATATTTTTCCATTTCAATAATTGCTCCTGTCTTATTTCTTTAAATGGTGATAATTGCCCCATACTTCACATGAGGACACAAAGACATCCCCTTAGTATTTTATAATTGGATGGACTCTAACATAAAGCAAAAAAAAAATGGCTTTATTTAAAAATTTTAAAAGTAAGCTCTCAAAAAAGAGTTTACTTTCAGGATACACACACTGAATATCAAAGTGCATCATTAATAATTTGTTTGCTTTTTGTCATCTCTGCTTGATTTGAATTTTTGAAGGAAATATAAGGCAGTTGGCAAATCGATCACTCACTTAACAACTTAGAATGTGCATTACTGTTGTTTCTGCTTTAGATCTTGTAATGGTGAGATCAGAGAAGTTAAGTTTTTGTGTAGTGGGAGAGACTACATTCCACAATTTCCAGTGAAACTTAGTTATGGAAAAGAGGAGACTTTTATTCTAGGTTGACCCACCTGGAAACCACTCCTTTAAGTTCCTTCAAGAAAGTCTTTTGTTGGGATTACTGAGATTATTTGTCCAAGTCATGCCCTGGAATTGTCACATTCTTCAAGTCAATCAGTATTACATCTTAAATGCAAGGTGCATCTATGAGCTGTTTCTTTGAAAATTGTTCTAGAGAAATTTCAAACTTTCTCAAATAGTTAAATATTAATATAATCAAGTGCATTTTTGAGTATGGATTGAACTTTTATCAAGAGTACATTGATCAATGTATGATAAGCCTAGTGC
>CAUYSK010014206.1:0-46890 GCA_963575035.1 Avahi laniger | reverse complement strand
CCTCCTGCCTCAGCCTCCCAAGTAGCTGGGACTACAGGCACATGCCACCATGCTCGGCTAATTTTTTTCTATATATTTTTAGCTGTCCAGTTAATTTCTTTCTATTTTTGGTAGAGACGGGGTCTCGCTCTTGCTCAGGCTGGTCTTGAACTCCTGAGCTCAAACAATCCACCCGCCTTGGCCTCCCAGAGTGCTAGGATTACAGGCGTGACCCACCGCGCCCGGCCTAAACAACCAATGTTTTTATAATGGACTCATTTGACAGCATGATTTTTTCCAATTAAAAAACAGTACAGATTGGGATTGAGAGTGGTAGGGATGTCCATAATTCATCACACAGTGGTTAATCTGAAGGTGGCCAAAAACCTATCTGCTAGGCATCAGCCATTAACCAAACAGAGCTTCCCCCCAGTAGTCCAGATACTTTTTTCCCAAAATCTACAACTGCTATAATTTCTTAATTCCAGTTTTAAAATTTTAGGTGTGGCAATATCTGCTGTTATCACCCCAGTGCCATCATCTCTCATCTGGAATACTGTTACAGCCTCCTAGCCAGGCCTCTGTTGGCATGTTGTCCGCAAATCAGATCTTTCTAAACTAAAAATCAAATCGTGTCACTCCCCTGATTAAAACTCTTCCATGGTTTTCCGCTGCATGTAGAATTAAACCCAAATTCCTTTCCATGGCCTATACGGCCACAGACAATTCAGCCTCTGCCTAGGTCTTCAATATTCTCTTTCGTCACTCACACACATCACTCACTCCAGCCACACTGACTCTCTGTCAGTTCCTCCATTCCCCTAACTTATTCCTGTCTTGGGAGATGTACACCTGCTTGTGTTTCTTGCTGGAATGCAGTTCTCCAGGTTGTATGAGACTGGCTCTTTTTTTTAAACAATTATAATCAAAACTTTAATCCCAAGGATTCTCATAAAACATATTACAAATGCAGCTCTGCATATGCCTGTGAATGAGCAAGAAAGTGCCATGAGTATTGACTTGGGGGTTACAAATAAATGTTAGTGAATAGGCAAATTTGTAAATATGGAATCTGCAAATAAAGGGGTTTAACTGTATAAACTAGACAAAATAGCAAACTATTTGAAATGCACTGGAGAGTGTCCAGAAGTAAGGAGAAAGGGAAGAAAAGGAACATTTATCAAAAGGAAATGATTCTGAGTGAGTTTCCCATTTTAAGGCTTTTCACCTAAGGGCAGGCCATAGTCCCTGTCACATCAGAGGCTAAAACTTGAAAAAGAATGTTGCAGTCTTACTGGATTGAAGAACCAGAGAAAAAAAGACCTGAGCTATCTCAGCAGCTGGAAAGTAAGGAAATTCCAAATTCTGTATTTAGCCCTGTCCAAATCCCCAATTGACTCCTGAAAGTCCAAGCAGCTCAGCTATGACTGAAAGAACAAAAGAACTAAACATATTTCAGTTGCTGTTTCCTGTAAAAAGACAGGATTCAGAGGTTTTTCAGCCAAATTCACTGCCACAAAATAAAAAAAAAAAGAACACTCTGCAGAGGAATACAATAGAATCCAGAGTCTCTACAACTCATCATCCACAATGTCCATCAGGACACAATCTAAGATTATTAGACATAAGAAACAGAAAAACCATGACCCACACTCAAGAGAAAAGCCACTGAAGAGACTGACCCCAAAATGACTATGCCATTAAAATCAGACAAAAATTTTAAAACAGCTATTAAAATTCAAGAATATAAATAAAAATATGGTTGTGATGGATGAACGAACAAGAAATCTGAGAAGAGAAACAGAAGCTGTGAAAAAATATCCAAATGAACTTTCTAGAACTGAAAAATATAATATATAAAATAAGAAATTAACTAGATGTCTATAAAAGCATTATTAGAGATGATATAAGAAAAAGTAAACTTGAAAATAGATCAATAGAAATTATCCAATCTAAAGAAGAGAAAAAATTTTTTAAAAATTGACAGAGCCCCAATATCAAAGGGTCTAACAGTATAATTAGAGTCAGATGGAAAAGAGAGAGAAAATAGTGCAAAAAAGACAAGTGAACAAAGTCCAAACATTTCTCAGTTTTGGCAAAAGACATAAATTTACAGATTTAAGAATTTAGTATACCCTAAGCAGGATAACAATAAAGGAAACTGCATCAAAGCTTTTCTTTAAAACCAAGACAAAGATAAATATCAATAGCATCCAGGTCTCTGTTCTAGCTCTTTGATTTAAAGGCAATATCTGATTGAAATGCTGATCATGAAGTTTCAAAGACTTAGACACCTGCTACCCAGTTGAAAGGGATACATACTCTCAAAATAAGGTATCATTTATCAGCTAAGATTTAAAATGAGATTAGAGACATCCCACTAACCTACTTTTACCATGTCACCAAAATAGGGAATTTACTTACTTGTTGTCTCTCTCACTCACTAGATTTTAAGGACCAAGAGAAAAGGGACCTTTGTCTCTTATTCCCTCTTGCATACCTCATACCTAGGAGTATGTCTAAAACATAAGTGCTTAATAAATATTTGTTAATTGAATAAATTATATTAAAGTCATACTTTACACTTTCATTACACAAAATGAAGGTAAACATCTCAACAAAAGATATAATGTAGGTAACACACTATTAACATTTAAAGAATTAATGTTTTCACAGTTCATTTCTTAAGTCTAAGAGATAGTAAGTTGTGTGAAATGTTTATACTTCAAACTTGCAATCTGTACGCTATTCAAATGTCTCTTCTTCCTATCTAAAATGGAAACCAAGTTAATTTTTATTAAAGAAAATAATATTTTTGACATAAAGGTATTTAAAATCACCTGTCCTGCCAATTCCAATCGCTTGTTACCATAATAGTCTCTGTCGTCGACTTTATTATCTCCTTGTGCCAAAATTACTCTTCGCACCATCACTGCAGTATAGATACATTTGGCTCGGAAATTGAATTCCTTAACCTGTAATTCAGAAATTAGAGAAAATTTTTGAGAAAATGCACACTAAAATTTAAGGTATCCCAAGAAAAGAACCAATGTTATAACATTTAAATAACATTGAATTATGATTCTCCCTATTCAAAGAAATTCAACTAGTCTGTAAACTTGGTGAAGGCTGAGATGATGACTTTTCATCTTTATACTCAGACCTGTGAGTACCTTTTCTTCAGAGATGACTACTATCTACTTCTTCCTTCCTATATACTTCATGCCACTCCTTCATTAGAGATGGAGTCCATCATCCCCCTTGAATGGCCTGTGATTAGTTTGACCAAGAGAATACAGCAGAAATGATGCCAAGCCAATTCCACACCTATCCTTTGATTAAACTGGCAGTTTCTACTTCCTTTCTGTTAGAGTCCTCAGACATCACGTTAGTAGCCAAGGATACTCTGTTGTGTAGAGAGAGAGGCTACACGGAAAAGCACTAAGGGAACAGAGATATGAGTGAGGAAGCCATCTTGGATGTCCAGCCCACTTGAGCCTTCAGATGACTCCAGCCTCAGAAGCTGTCTGTCTGAAAGTTCATGAGAGACCTAAAATGAGAACTCCTCCCTAACTTAGGTTAAGCCCAGTTAAACCACAGAATCATAAGAGATACAAT
Organism: Avahi laniger; assembly: GCA_963575035.1. Lineage (NCBI taxonomy): Eukaryota > Metazoa > Chordata > Mammalia > Primates > Indriidae > Avahi > Avahi laniger. The sequence continues at coordinate 43,293 of CAUYSK010014206.1, read as the reverse complement.
AAACAGTTATGTTAAGCCATTAAGTTTTGGGATTTTTTTGTTATGCAGTGATAACAAGAAAAGTACTAAAACATTGTCTAGCATGCAGCAAATATCTGTTGAATGAATAAATGGATGGACTGATGCATGAATTTGCTGCAAATGTTCTAGCCAATCTTCTCTAGTACAAATGCTGAAATCTGTATGAATGAATCTGGCTCAATCATTAAGTTGAATCAGAATTGGTAAAATAACTGCACTGTTTTGTTTGGGGAGATAAAAACCCGAGGTAGATCCTTTCCCTACACCTAAAAATGTGTATTCTGAGGGTGCGGTCTGAACTTTTGCCAATTTCGAGAAATATTTTATAGGCCTTTCTATAGAGGATACATACTACTAGAAAATTTCCTTTTTACTTACATTAATTGTTTACTAAAATCCCAATGAGATTCTTTTTATTAAGATTATCATTATGACAATAACTCAGCACATCCTGATCTAAAAGAACAGCAGCAAGCATTCTCCTTTATAGGTTTTGTTGTTATTAAGGAATTCCACTAAATAATGTTAGCATTCTGTATGTGTTTGAAAAGTTTATATTCCTTCAAAGGAAGTTTTATTTCTTCTCTAGGTCAATTTATTCTCTTTCTATTACTGAGAACTTTGGAATGTGTTAAAAGAAATGTATTTGGAATGCGGTAAAAGAAAAAGCTCTAAAAGCTACTTTGTCATCTTGTACCCACAAAACAATTACATCAATAAAAGGTCTTTAAAAAGAAAAGTCTCCTGTCCATTCTTTAAAAATCCTCTACAATCATAACATCAATTACCACAACACCAAACAAAAAACCACCAGTGTCCGGGCAGCTGTAAGTAATGTACATTTCAACTGCTATTTCCAAAGCTATAGGGTCCTCCATTCAGGTACATCTAATTTACATTTTATTTTTTCTGATCTTAATGTGGCAAGTTACATGGAACACCTAACTCTTCAAGTTGTAGTTATTCTTCTTATTGAGAAAAATGAAGCAAACTTTCATTAACCAAATTTTCAATTTTCAATAAAGCCCATTTCACATTTTCCTTTTGTATAACTACTGGTAGAGACTCCCAAGACATTTATAAGTAGAAATAAATATGGATATTTATAGCAAATGCCCCTATTGTACTTTATAAGGCCATTCCTTCATTAGAGGTGGAGTCCATCACCTCCTGGGGATTTAACCCTAATTCATTTTCACTCCCCTTTTTAAAGACTATATGCTGAAAAGCAAACCTTAGGGTCTAAACTGAAATAATGAGTTAATACTTGGCACATTTTTCCAAGACTATTCCCAGAGCTACGTGGATGGTGGGGACCCTTTAATCTAGTGGTTAACATTTTTTGGTAGAATGCCAATAGCAGTTCAGATATGCCTTTCTGGGATGTCCACCTGTGAATTATCTGAAAGAGGGAGAAAAAGAAGAACTAACAAATGAGCTTAGAATGCTGCAGCAGAATTGTCACCAGAACTCTGGAGACCTTTTAATAAAGTTACCTTGGAGGAAAGAGAGGTCTGGGACTTAGGAATTTTTTTTCTGGAGCCTGACCACCCTTAGAGCAGTGGTTTTAAACTTTAGTATGCATCAGAATCACATGGAAGGCTTTTTAAGACACAGATTGCTAGGACCCACCCCAGAGTTTCTGAGTCAGTAGGTCTGGGGCAGAGTTCAAGTATTTCTAACAAGTTTCCTGGTGATGCTGATATTACTAGTCCAGGGAATGTTCTTTGAGAACCATGGTCGCCAAGGAACTGAGAGGCCAGGGACCAAGACAAGGTCCTCTGCTGGCCACTCTCAAGTGTAAGTGCTGGTAACTGTTCAATATCCTGCCTATTTTCTCCCTCTAGGTAGACATATCTAAATCAGTGCTTTCCAAAGTTTAGTCATTAATGTTCTACCATCATGAGTATTACCAAATCTCTATGATACTTACTTACTTTTATTGTTATTCATCTTTTAATAACTTGTTTTAAAGTAAGCTTCATTCTATGCAATAATACTATGAAGTCACATATATCACAAAAATGGATTTGATGTGCTAGTTGTATTCTTTCTAATAAATAAATAATTACTTAAATCAAACTGTCCCTATACCACCTAAAATCACCAAAGCATACTTAGGTAAATACTGTCCTAAACCATTCTGGAAAAAGAAGATCTTTTCCTGGTTCATCTATTCTTATTTTATTCCTCACTGGATTATGTATAACCAAACTTTTTAAAATGGCAATTTAGGCTCAGCGCAACCACAGAAAAGTGCAAATGATTATCTTTATCAACCTAATTAAACAAATGTCAATAGAGCCACCATTCTGTCAGCTAAGACTCTTTAATTAACCAAAAGTTCTCTTTAGTTACACCACAGAAGTGGGGCTTCTAATAGAGACTCTAGCTATGTGAGGAGCCACAGAAAATATAGAGCTTTACAAATACCATATCACTGAATCATCACAAGAACTCTGTGAGAAAGTGACATTACTTTCATTATATGGATGAGAATACTGAAGCTTATAAAAGTTAAGATTTGACCAGAGTAAATCAGCTAGGATGCAGAAAACCAGAATTTGAACAATTATGTCTCAGGCACCAAAGCCCTGTTTCCACTATCCATTTTAGCTATTTTGCATTTCAAACTGTCTTTCCAATCATCCAAATGACCTTAAAATTCAGTTCTGACCCAGCCTTTACATCAAGAATTTTCTAATTCTTTGGATTAAATCAAGGACACATACAAATGGCAGACAAAGTGTAGAATCAAAGACCTGTAATCTGACTCAAAAGGTGTTTTTACATAAGAAAACTGAATTTGAATGCATTCAGCGGTCTCCATTTTCACAGATCCCTTGACCTCCCATTACTTTACAATCAGTTCCTGAAGGTTGAATTTGCAACCCCTGAATTAGATCATTCATGAATGGTACACATACTAACTCATTATAAACCAGACTATGTGGTTACCAAGATAGTGTAACAAATAATAATTCTATAACTTACAAAGAGTAGCATATACGTTAAAATGGGGAAGGTGGGGGATGACTCTTGCCAACACCCCACATGCTAATGTGGCTGATCTGTGTTTAGTGATAAGTTAATAAGAAATAAATATTACGCACCAATTCAAGGGTCAGAAGATAAATTCTAGCCCTCTCTCTGACTGCTAATTAGCTGGGTGACAAGGCGAATCATCTAGCATGTCTAGATCAGAAAATCTTCACTGTAAGTGAAGGAGGTTGGACAATAAGAATTCTAAAATTCAAAGTCTCAGAGATAAATTCATCCAATAAGCACTTTAAAAATTATCTATTGTAGTCAGATACTTTTATTTCTACAATAGACACTTGCACAATAATGTGAATGTACTTAAGGTCACAGAACTATACAATTAAAATGGTAAACTTTATGTTATGTATGTTTTACCACCACCACCACCACAACACCAAAATATATATGTATATATGGGCAAGGCATTGTAAGCTTGTCTTAATATATTTAAAAAACATGTAAGATACCTCATCTCTGTCCTTCAAAACCATGAAATCTAGTAGCAGCACTAATATATATGAATATAAAGTAACTATAATTTAAGACTGAAAGAACCATGAAAGAATAAACATGATGATGATGATGATGATATAGCTAAAATTCTCTGAGTACAAATAAACTGTTGATAGTGAAGATTATTTCCAGTGGGACAGTACAGTCCTCTTCAGGATTCTCTCTTAAGGAACTAGACTTTAAATGGTGTAAACTCTTATTCGCAATTCTTTAACAGAAATTCAGTCAGTCACAATCATCACTATTCACAGGTAGAAATGCATTACTCACTGGTACATGGGTCAGAATGGTAGAAGCCAGGAGCTCTCTTGCTTCTTCTATTTTGGTTTTCTTTGGTCCACCTCCCCACATCCTTTGCCTTCTTACTTTGTTCCCTATATATTTTAATGCCTATAAGAAACAGATTATAATAACTTTTGAATGACATCACTGGAGAAAATTTATTAAGCAGCTAGCCATATATACATTATAAGAAAAAAGATAAGGGCCCCAGTTATAGAAAAAGTTGCACTGGGTTTAGCCATAAACAACATTTATCATGTTATCAATGACAAAATAGCATAATATACTGCCTAATACATTGGTTCCCTTTTTACTTTTAAATTTGTTTTCTTACTGTAAAATTGATACATGATTATTATAGGAAATTTAGTAAACACAGATAAGTAAAATATATGTGTGTGCATATATGTGTGTATATGTATACGTGTGTATGTATGAATCTGTATATACATAAAGTAGCCATCAATCCTTCACTCAGAGAGAACCACAGGTAACATTCTGGAGCAGTATTTCTTTCCCCTCAAAAAGAAATCATACCACTTCACACCTCTATGCTGAAAGTTACAAAACACTACTGAGAGAATACAAAACCTAAATAAATCAGAGTTTATGACATTTTTGTGGATTGGAAAATTTAGTAGCGTTAAAAGTAGCTTACTATTAAAATTCCATTAAAATTCTCTCCAATTTGATCAATAAATTCATAATGGCTAATTATAATCTTAGCAGGCTTTTTAAAAAACAAAAATCAACTGATTCTGAAAATCTAAAATTTACATGGAAATGCAAAAGACCTGAAATAGCTAAAACAATACTGAAAGAGGAAAGCTAGAGTATTTACATTAACTTATTTCAACTATAAAACTACAATAATCAAAACAGTAAGATACTGGCATAAGGATACACAAATAGATCAACGGAAGAGGTAAAAAGTTCAGAAATAAACCCACACTATATGGTCAACTGATTTTTGACAAAAGTGCCATGGCAATACAATGAGGATGGGAAAGTCTCAATCAATGGTGATGAAACAACTAAATATCCATAAAGTAAAAAATTAATCTTAACTCCTATCTCACACCAAATAGAAAAATTAATTTAAGATGGATTTTAAACTAAACGTAAAAACAAAAACTGTAAAGCTCCTACAAGAAAACATCAGAGAATATATTCCTGACCTTGGGGCAGGCAAAGATTTCTTTCAACAGGACACAGAAAGTAATAACCATAAAAGGAAAACAAATAAAAAACCCGAAAATTAGATTTTTCAAAATTAAAAGACAGTTAAAAAAATGAATACGGAAGCAATGAACTGGGAGAAAATATTTATGATACCTATATCTGACAAATCTGACAAGGAGTTTACATCCAGTATTTTTTTTTTAAATGACTCTGAAACGTAATAATAAAAAGACAACTAAAGAAAATGAGCTAGTGATTTGAACACTTCACAAAGAAGAAAACACAAATAGCCAATAAACACATGAAAAACAGTTCAAGATCATCAGGGAAATGAAAATTAAAACTACAATAAGATACCACTATACACCCACTATAGTTAAGCTAAAAAGACTGACAACATCAAATATTAGTGAGGCATAAAGCAAACAACTCTCATACTCTGCTGGGGGGATTGTAAAATAGTATAATCATTTTGGAACAAGGTATATATAAAAGTTATATACACAACTGCTCTCTGACTCAGCAATTCTATTCCTAGGTATTTATCCAAGAGAAATGAAAACATATCCACACAAAGATTTGTTTATAGTAGCTTTATTCATAATAGCTAAAGACTGAAAAAGAAAACAAATGTCCACCTACAGGAAAACAGATAAACTGTGGTATATTCATACAATAGAATACTACTTGGCAATAAAAAGGAATGAAGTATATGGATAACTGACATAAAAAGGAATAAAAAAGAACAATTTGGATGAATATCAGACAACATGCTCAGCAAAAGAGGCTAGGCACAAAAGAGTATATACTGCTTAATTCCATATATGAAGTTCTAAAACAGGCAAAACTAATCTATGGCAGAAAAATCAGAATAGTGGGGAAAAAAATCAGAAGGTAGAGGTGAAAACTGACTAGGAAACTAAAACTAAAAAAACTCTCTGGAATAATAGAAATATCCTATATGTTAAAAAAGTCATACAATTAAGATTTGTACATTTTAGTGTACATAAACTTACTAAAAAAAAAGAATGCATAACTGAAAAATTACTCACTGGGGGAAAGTAGTGAATGGACAGGTAGATGAAACATGAATGTCAGAGTGTGGATAACTGCTGAAGGTTGGTGTTGGGTACATGAGGGTTTATAATACTATTTTATATACTTTGTATATGTTGAAATTTTTCCATAATAAAGTGTCTAAAGAAGAGGACCACGTGGTTCTTATTATTCTGTAATAACAATGTACATTTTTAAAAACTGGCTTTCAGTTTACCAGAAGAAAGGGCTAGTATCTCTGATTCTTTATTCTGGAATTCTTGCCCCAATTACCTGCCTGGGAAATTCCTTTTTCATGCTTTAAAACCAAGATCAGGTGTCAATTCATCTCTGAAGGCTTTCTGAACCTACTTCTCTCTTTGAAAAATTAATTCCTTATGCATAAGAATCGAATACTTTCATTCATGTTCACACCACATTATGTTTTAATTATTTATTTACATGTATGTTTGTCCTACTAGACTTTAATGGTGGGAACTTTGTCATCATTTTCTTTGACTCTCAATGACTTGCAACTGAATGGAACTCCTTCCCTGTGATAAGATTTGGAAATCAAATCTAGGATCTTCCCTGTTAAAAGGCCATTAGCACATAAGATAAATTAAGACTTTGAAAACATTTGCTGCAGTGACCTAGTAGTAAGTAGTATTAAGGAACTGATTAAAGCAAGTCAGCAGTTGGCGGGAACCATAAGTAGACAGGCAGCTCCATTTTCCCTAAACTTCATTAAGTTTTGGTCTTCTAATTCCCTTGGGAAAAAAGCTAAAGATTCTTCACTTCTTTGAGGAAGAAACAGAGGAACACAGGAGAGCAAGGTCTCTGTTCTGATGTAACAGAAAGTCACCTTTTCCCTGGAAGACCTAATAATGTTGCCAGGGTTTCAGGGTATGAGGTTACATGCATAAAGAGCCTGAACTATTCATAAATAGGTCAAGATGACACCCCTAGTGCATCCTATTCCCCCAAAACAGGTAATAAATAATTTCTTCTCTATACACCAGAGCCCTTGACAATGATTATGTAAAATGTACATGATCAAAATAGAGTGAAGGCTTCAGAAACAGAATGATGAAGAGACTAAAGAGGGAGGCATAAAAAACAAAAAAACCCAAAAACTCCATAGGTTGAAAGCAATCAATTAAGGCCACATCTCCAAAAGTTCTATTACATAAGAAAAAGTGTACTTGTTACACTTTCATTTAGAATAGTACATAACATTAATGTTTTCATGAGTGATAATATACATTGAATGTATCAACCATTTGGATTACTTGTGCCTCTGTACCTTTATATTAGTTGCAATAACTAATATATGTCTTAATCCAGCACAGAAAGAATAAGCACTTTCAAAGTTACGATTCATTTACAGGGGAAAAGGAATATTTGTTTTTCTTATGTTAACTAATTATATATTTCCCCCATCTTTTCACTGCTCTAATCTAATTCAGTTAGCTGAAATTTTTCTGTCAGGACCTATTTAACAGAAATGAATGATTTTCCAACCTATTATTTAGCCTCTGTTCAAACAGTTTTACAATGCTAGAGTTATCTGATTAACAATGATGAAGTTTATAATACGATGCATAATGGAGCTCATTAAAGCCACTGGGGCACCATTAAGGTAAACTGCTCTTCCAGGGCCCTACAAGGCTTTAAGGAATAGCGTATCTCCCAAAACTGAACCAATTATTCCTGTTCACAGGGTAGATTATACATTTTCTACTTCCTGGATATTTCTTAATGCTTTCTCTTCATGTTCTTGGAACCCTTGGACAATATTACTTTAGTTTGTAATAAAGATTTATGTCTACCAAATATTTCACTTTTAAAAAAGGCCAAAAATACAATCTTCTAAATCCAAACAACTTTTCCTGTGTTGCCTGCCCAATAGCTGCAGTCAACTATTAATTAACTATAGAAAAAAAGGAAGACGGTGATGAGAATAATCCTTACTGATTTGTGCTTTGGAATTATATACACTTACACAACAACTTTCCTAAATGTTGCAAAAATACCTTTTTTTATATTTATAATTTAAATATAAATATTTAACCTAGATCCCTCTCATGCACAGTTTACAGTAGGGTTCGCACTTCTATGAGAATCTAATGCCACAGCTGATCAGCTGATCTGATAGGAGGTGGAGCTCAAGCAGTGATGCAAGTGATGGGGAGCGTCTGTAAATACAGATGAAGCTTCACTGGCTTGCCTGCCGCTAACCTCCTGTTGTGCAGCCCGGTTCCTAACAGGCCACGGACCAATAGCAGTCTGGCGCCCAGGGATTTGGGACCACAGCTCTACACTAAAGTTGCTATGGTTTTAAAAAAAATATTATCACTCAAGCAAATAAGGAAGAAAAATGCTATTTGCTATTACATCAAAACAAAAGCCTCTTGGCCCCATATTTCCCTCTTTTAAATTAGACACCACAGGCTGATAATTTGTCTAGGCAAACTCCTTCTTCCAATCCCTAAAGAAATGAGTCAAAGAAATGTCTCTACCATACCTCCCATCTCCCCAGCACCCTGCCCAAATGTACAAGCCCCGAGCCATTGCATCCAAATCTTTATCAATGAGCAGCATTAAATCTCCAATTCCATTTCATAGCAAAGGACAACATGAAAAGATACACCTGCATCTGTGTGAAAATCTGAGCTTTCTGGCACTCTTCCAAACTGGGACCAAATGCAGCCATCACATGCTCCTCTGTTCCAATCATCTGCACAATTTCCTGGTCACTCTCAACACCCATGGCCTAGGAAGGAAAGAAAAGATAGAAAGAGTGTTGGCTTTGTGTTAACTCACTGACATTTGCTTATGCTAATTTGGCATTGTTTGTGGGTATTACTTCTAAGCAAAAGCTAGCTCTTCTCTCAGAAACAGTGCCATCTGGCATTGGCAGCCATAGCCCAAGCTGCAGAAGAACCTGAAACAGAAATTTTGATTAGAAAGAGGAAAACAAACATTCTAAAACAGTTTTTGTATGCGTACCATCTTCTAAAATTTGTAAATATTCTAAGAGTTTCATCATGAAAAAAGGAGGCCAGGAGGTATGGTGGAGAGAACTGGTCACAATTACGAAGGCAAACTGAAAACAAAAACAGACAAAGGGCAGTGAATCAGAAAACATACACTGCTGAAAATAAGCAGAACCCCAATTAGCATTGTCACAAGATTAATTTTTCTGAGAATTGTCAATTCATTCATATTCAAGCTAAAAGAATTTTTCTAGAGATATAAAACCATACTTTGTGTAGGTTTTAAAAGAGATTTTTAAAAACTAGGAACACACTTAACAGGTTTAAGAAACCCACTTAAGTGCTTCAAGGTGGGAGCAGCAATGCAGGTCTTTGTAGATTCCACATGGTACCAAGGCTCGCTCCTTCACACATTTGCCTGGAATTCTGCCATATCAAGAAACAGAGCATAATCTCACTAAACCTCTCTTGTAAGAGTAACAGTCTGCTTCTTAGAAGTTAGGGGAAGAGTTATGTTTGTATTAAAATTCTTCCTTTAGCTATGCAGAGAAGATAGAACCAGAAGATAAATGTCTAGATAAGCTTTGATGCTCTAGTTCTCAGTTCTCCCCAACACAAAAGAGAGAGGAAGGGAAAAGCAAATCCTAAGTTCCAATGCAGACCACCACCGACATCACCCTGAATATGACAGAAAGGGCAGCTATCTAAAAGTCAAGAGACCTGAGGAGTTTGTCCTAGTATAATGCCAAAAACAGACACAGACAGTACAACTACTACTGTCGGAAAACGTCTTCTATCTCAGTTTTTAAAATTTTTATAATGAAATGGCATAACCAGGTCCTTTCCAGCTCAAAATTCTATGATTCTAACATTCTACAGTTAATGTTCAGGGGTCTGTATTCTGTAAATTTGATTTACATACTTTAGGATCAGATGTAAACTTACTGAAAGTTTTAAAGATTTAAGGGGAAGCTAAATAAATGTTATGTTCCTTTTGGGCCAACTGTGGTGGTTTTAAAAATTTTTGCAGATCCAAACACTGAAACACTTCTGGTCCCAAGCATTTCAGATAAGGGATACGTAACCTGTAATGAAAAAGTCCTTCCTCATTTGAAATATGGATTGCCACTTCAAGTTATCCTGATATTAAATCTAAGCAGTAATTTTATAACTGCATAAAATTCTCGAATGTCCTAAGATGGATCTAAACAGACTGCTTAGGCCCTCCAAATATTTCTAAGCTATGAAGCAAAGATATGCCAAGCACATGGTAAATGACGCCATATGTGCAGAAAGCATGATTACTACCAAAGCTTTGCTCCAAAAGGACTAAACTCTTCCTATATCGAGTCTCTGAAATATAGGGGTGATAGTCAAGTTATCATCAAAGTGCTCCAGCTGCAAAGACTGAACTGACTTTATGACTATTTAGCCTTCAGTAGTCACAGCTACAAATAAATGACATATTGCTATGGAAACGACAGCTAAATGCCCAACCATTTTACTTTACAGACATAATTTAGACATCTGAAAACTGGCTTTATACGGAACTCTTTGTACTGCAGATATCTGAAATCATTTCTCCTAATAAGTCAAAAGCAAATGCTACATAATAACCTTATGAAAAACTAGCAGAGATAATATATTTCAGCAGAAGGTCACCCACAGTCTGGCAATCAGCAATAACACTGAACAAAAATAAGGGGAGGCGCTCTTTAAAATGGTATGAGTTCTTGGATAGCCACAAAGTATGACTAAAAGTCTGACTTTTAAAGAGAGAAAAAAGAAAGAATACTAATGAGAAGATAATAATATGCACACTAATGGTGATATGTTGAAATATATTGTGTGAAAGTAGAAAGGGAACAACTTCTTAAAATATCTAATTAGAAATCTCTAATTTTCTTTAAAGTAGACTAAAGTCAATCTATTATTACTAAAAGCAGTCCTAGCAGATAACAAGAGAACTGTGGTGGTCCTCGTTGACTTTGTAATTATTTCTCTTTAAAGACGGTAAATTTCCATAGAAGTTTGTTTCCAGGAAACATTGCGCAGCACCCTTGAAATCTGGTCCTCTTTTCCACAAAAACTTTCAAATTACAGATGCCATCATAGTGCAACTGCTGAATACTTGGGAATACAAAATGTAAAGGAGGAAAAGATTCACGGGCAAGAAAACCTTTGTAGTGGTTCAAGTCCATAAATAAGGCTGATCTATGTCTTAAAAGCTTTATATGTCATATTCACACTCAGCATGTAATCTGGAAACCCTGCTGTTTCTGTCACTTTTAGCCAATTGTGGGTTACAATCAACAACCATCAAGTCCTAATGACTGTCAAGGTCTGTGTTAGGGCCACACAACACTAAAAGAGAAATGATGTGTCTTTTTCTGGTATTCCAGTTTATTTTCCAGGGCTTCTGACAGTAAATGGGTAAGGAGAACTAAGGAAAGAAAAAAAGCATCCCCTTTTCCAGGCACTCTACTTTTCAAAAAATACATGATCCCATTTGCTCTTCACAGCAATCCCCTTAGGTAAAACTCTCATTTTACAGATGAGTTATTACATCTAAGACTCAAAGAGACTGGGAAATTTGCCCATGGGCACATAGCCAATAAGCGGAGAAGGTAGGATGCAAGCTAGATCTCTCTATTTCTAAGATCTCTAATACTCTATGCTGCCTCCCAGATGAAAAAGTCTAAATAGTGGTTATCAAACAAGTTTCCATCAGTTTATTCAAACATCCCTATAGTAGGAGACCAAAAAAGTGACTACATATTACCAAAATATTTAGTTCATTTCTCTGAACTAAAAACTTAAAAATATTTATTTTAATTCTTACATACTGATTAGAATGTAACAGATAGGTTTCAGGGAAAAATTTGGAAACATGTACCAAGTTTTTTAAAAAAGATATACTTCCACTCCCAGGAATAAAGTCTCACTAAATAACCAGCAATGTGCACAAACATGTATGTATAACAACAATCATCCCAGGGTTGTGTATAAAAGTGAAAACTTAAGGGAAAAAAATGACACCTAAATGTTTCACTGTAGGAAACTGGTTAAGTAAATTAAACCACATCTATGAAACATCTACATAGTACTCACTAAAAATAATGATGTAGATTCACAGTTACAGTCATGGAAGGCTATTCACAATTCATTGTTAAATGAAAAAACATTGATGTGTACATTACAAAAGCATAGGAAAAAGGTATGAAAAAAATTTATCCAAAAATGCAGTTCTACTTTTCAGTGGTTTTCTAGATTTTATAATGTAAGGACTACTTTTATATTCAGAAATGAAGAAGTTTGAAATCTCAACTACTGGTTATATAAATATACATAGTGTTAATTTATAGCCCCACTCTAAAAAGGATTTAAGTCAGGTTTTACACACACACACACACACACACACACACACACACACACACACACACATTTATAACATAAATATTTTAAAAATTTGATAGAAGTGTCTTAATAAATTTTTGTCATCTAGCCAAAAAAAAGAGTACTTAATAAAAGTCTTCTGATTTTAATGAATGCATGCATCTATCTATGCATTTTACACATGAATGACAGAAGATTACATGCATAATTAATTTATAATTTCTGATCTAAAGAAAGCAATACCGTGCATCAAGTGTCTTTCAAAAGTCCTCTGGATGTATGGGAACATACTGCCATCTGCTGGACATATAATTCTACATCATTAAATAACATTTTTTTCATTCATCACTATGTATATAAAATACTGAGTTGGGTATTGTGGGATCACTATGAGAAAAGCCAAAATTACTTCTGTGCTGAAAAATACAAACCTTGAAGGCAGAAAATAAAAAGCATATTTAAGAATTCTCGGCCTAGCGCGGTGGCTCACGTCTGTAATCCTATCACTCTGGGAGGCTGAGGCAGGCGGATTGTTTGCGCTCAGGAGTTCGAGACCAGCCTGAGGAAGCGCGAGATCCCATCTCTACCAAAAATAGAAAGAAATTAATTGGACAGCTAAAAATATATAGAAAAAATTAGCCGGCCATGGTGGTGCATGCCTGTAGTCCCAGCTACTTGGGAGGCTGAGGCAGTAGGATCGCTTGAGCCCAGGAGTTTGAGGTTGCTGTGAGCTAGGCTGACGCCACGGCACTCACTCAAGCCAGGGCAACAGAGTCAAACTCTGTCTCCAAAAAAAAAAAGAATTCTCTCAACCAGGCATGATGGCTCATGCCTATAATCCTAGCACGGAGAGATAGCTTGAGCTCAGGAGTTCAAGACCAGCCTGAGCAATAGTGAGATCCCATCTCTACAAAAAAATAGAAAAGTTAGCCAGCAATTACATGAAGAGCCCAGGGAAATAAAATATTTATTTTCTCTGGCACACTGTTCTTCTAGTATAGATATTAAAAAAGCATATGTTTGGTCTACTTAAACTTTGCATACAGGCTTTAGTGAAAGTCGGAAATGACAGCATTTCATTCATGGGAAATAAAGTGATTCTCTTCAGTTACTAAGAAATAGTACAATGAAACAAAGTGTAAGGAACAAGAGGCTATCAAAACTAACAAGGCAATTTAGAAAAAGAACTAAGCAAAACTTCTACAAACAGAAAATTTAAGCATTAACTCAATAATCTATGAATAGGCTGAATAATAATAGCATTGCCACTGCTGAAGACAGAATTACTAAATTGGAAAAGAGATCTGAAAAAATTATCTACGTGCGTGGTGGCGCATGCCTGTAGTCCCAGCCACTCGGGAGGTTGGGGCAGGAGGATCACTTGTGCCCAGGAATTTGAGGTTGCAGTGAGCTGTGGTGATGCCACTGCACTTTAGCCGGGGTGACAGAATGAAACTCTATTTCAAGGAAAAAAAAAAAAAAATTCTGTCTAGACCCTCTGATATAGTGGTACTGCTATTATGATTATCATCATCACCACCACCCAAAAAGAAAATAAATGGCTCCATCTCATTTATAGAACTCAAAAGCACATAAAGCTATACTACACATAAAAAAATTTCCTACAATCTCCTTCATGCAATTGCATTTAGAATATGGATGTTTCCTGAGTTAAAGAACCTGACTTGCCAATATCCATTCAATACTTACAAATAATCAGGGCCATGCTCCCTACTGCCCAACCAGAAGACTGACTTGAGGGCTACTTTCCTCCCTCACTCCTACACTGTCACTTGGCTACAACTTTAACAGTAAAGGCTCAATTCCCTTCTATGTTACTCCTCTGAGGCTTGTATCCAAATGTTTTTCCTTTTTAACCAACTTAGTAAATCCTCCTAAGAGGATTTCTTTCTCTGTTTTCTCTAATCATAACTGCAAAAATATTTCTATCATAACAACTGTTGAACAGAAATATTTAATTTTGAAGTGAAACTGAATAATAAATGAGTATTATCAATCTCTAAAATTATCTAAAGTATTCAGTATCTCCTCAATAAGCTCTAGTTTATTTCAATTCAATTAATCATAAAGATTAATTTTATGCCCATATACAGTCAATTATTGTTATTTGTGGTAGTTACATTCTATAAAGTTGCTGAATTACACTGTATACTAAATAGTGAATACTGAACCTTCGCTCCTAGGAATAGAGTTCCTACAAGCCTGTGGTCACAACATTTTCCATAAAAGAACCTTATTTTCTGTAAGCTTCTGTTAAAAAGACATCTTATTTAATATACCATTCACACATTAACATAGCCACGCACTATAATTCAAGCCTGAAAAAAGCTTTATCTAACATGTGTTTTCTCCATAAGACACATATCAGCCTTTTTGTCCCTCGGAACACTAGACAACACTTCAGCATTACATTATACTTGGGGGACATCCTATACTGTACGTAAGGCTATAGCTGCCATACATAGTGATTCCTCTGATGGATCTGGGAAAAGTAAACTGAAAACCTTCTGGAAAGGATTTTTCCTTCTAGATGCCATTAAGAACGCTAGTGATTCAAAGGAAGAGGTCAAAAATATCAACATCAACAAAAGTTTGGAAGAAGTTGATTCCAGCCCTCATGGATGTCTTTCAGGGGATTAAGACATAAGTGGAGAAAGTAATTGCAGGTGTGCAGGAAAGAGCACAGGAACTAGAAGTACAAGCAGAGTTTGAAGATGTGACTGAATTGGTGCAATTTCATGATAAAACTTGAACAGATGTAGAGTTGCTTCTTATGGATGAGCAAAGAAAGTGCTTTCTTCAGATGAAATATACTCCCAGTAAAGAAGCTGTAAACACTTAAAATGACAACAAAGGATTTAGAATATCATATAAACTTAGTTGATAAAGCAGTGGCAGTGTTTGAGAGGACCGACTCTAATTTTGAAAGAAGTTCTATGGGTAAAATGCTATCAAACAGTATCACATGCTACAGAGAAATCTTTCATGAAACAGAGTCAGTCAATGCGGTAAACTTCACTGATGTCTTATTTTAAGAAATTGCCACAGCCACCCCAACCTCCAGCAACCACCACTCTGATCAGTCAGCAGCCATCAACACCCAGGCAAGACCCTCTACCAACAAAAAGATTACAACTCACTGAAAGATGACTCAGATGATCATTAGCATTTTTTAGCAGTATATTTTAAACTAAGATATGTACATTTTTAAGACATAATGCTATTGCACACTTAATAAACTATAGTATAGTGTAAACATAATTTTTATATGCACTGGGAAACCAAAAAATTCTTACAACTTGCTTTATTGCGATATTTGCTTTATCGTGGTGGTCTGGAACCAAATCTGCAATATCTCTGAGCTATGCCTGTATCTGAGAAAGACTATACAACTTAAACATGATTTCTATGGAAATATCTTTTGGGTTCTAAGCCAACAATTCACAAACAAGCTGAATTTTTTAAAAAATCAGTTGTAAACTGAAGATTTGTGTTTACATAGAAACTCAGCAAAACCTAGGTGTCCATAAAAAAGAAAACAAACTTGGTTTATACTCTTTGACCTACAAAATTCCACTGCAGGGAATTTAGCCTAACGATATCCTTGCTCATGTATAACATTTTATTATAGCAGTTTTGTAACAGCGAGAGGTATATACAACCATCGATCGGAGATTTGTTAAATTACAGCACGCTCTTAAATGAACTTTGTCAAAAAGAATGCAGTTACTCTGTATCTACTAATGTAACACTATCTCCAAGATGAAAGTTACAAAAAAAGAAAAAAGCTGAGGGCAAAGCGTATGCAGTATATGTAAGTAAATAAAAATACAGAACAAAAGCCTACTATACACTCACGTGCTTATATATGCATAGACTATTTCTAGAAAGATATATAAGAAACTAGTAACGGTGGTGTCACTCGGTAGGAAAACTATGTGGTTAGATACAGGGTAGGTAGGAGGCTCACTTATCATTATATATCCTTTTGTACTTTCAAAATTTTTTATGGTGTATTTATCTTTAAAAAAATAGATGACTATTTTTAAAAATATCCTGAACCTCAGTCTTATTAACTTTCAATTTAAAATATATCATATGACTGACAATTTATCTATGCCACAAATCTTTCTATTCCTAGAATTCCTTATTTTCCAAATTTCTAATTACACGTGAAAATGAACCAGAGAAAGAATTTCTTTTAATTTTTAGAAGAGAGCTGCAGCCTTACCTTAAATATGATGACAATGGGTATATCTTCTGACAAGGTATTATGCCTCAAATAAAATCGTCCTTGTTTCACAGCCATATTGGTTCTGCTTTTTTTCTCATGGGTAGAGCTACAAGTAAACACAAGTTGGTTAAACTGCATCCTTAGTTTCAAGCCACGAACATGCAATAGCAATGATCCTCAATCAATAAGGTTCAACTGATCAACAACAATCAGTTAAGGTCCTCTCTAATAAGTACTTCTTTAAGGTACACAACCTCTTTCCTGCCTTGTTGCCACTTCCATGAACATTTAAAAACACAATAAATGTTTCTTTAGCTCTGAGACTATGGTAGAAGTTTTGTGGGTGAATGAGTGACAATAGCCTTCTGATCTACTTTACTTTGATTCCACCTGAATCACTTCGACTCAGTGTAAAGCATATAGCCATAGCCAATTTTATGTACTTGAAGAGAAAAGCCTCAAAATAAATCTAAATCACAATGAGAAAACTATGAAGGAATTAATTTATATACTATGGTTTTTTTAATTAATAATCTAATAAAACATACCCATAGTCTTGGTATACAGTGAAGCCAAAGAACTAAGGAATCTCCTTCTACTGGTATCTCTATTAGTTATAAAATTCCTAATGGATTTAAAAGCATTTTGAAAGTGCTAATCACAAATTGGTACTGACTGATCAACACTATGGTGCTAATACGGTAGTAATATTCTCCAGGAATTAGGGGGTTGGAGGGTGGTAAACTCACAACTAATGGATGCGGTGAGCATTGTAGAGGGGAAGGGCATGCCTCTAATCCTCGCTTGGGTGAGGCAAAGGCATAAAATGTAATCAAAATGTTTGTACCCTCATAATATCCTGAAAGAAAAAAAAAAAGAAAGTGCTAATCAACTACAATAGTAACACATAGTGACTATCTGCTATATACTATGCATTGCTACCCAGTTTTTTTATATTAGCTCTAATCTTCTACATAATAACACTTACTTTGAAGTGCTGTCTCCAAATCACATATGAGGAAACCAAGGCTTAGAGCAGTTAAGTAACTGCACACTCCAGTGCCTCACAGCTAGAAAACAACAGCTTTAGGATGCAAATCCAGATTGGCTTGGCTCCAAAGTCATGGACAATGGGAAGACATGGGTTGTAGAATTATTGTATCTGAGTTCAAATGGTTCAAATGCTGGCTACCTCTTACAATTGAGGTGACCCTGAGCTTAAGGCCTGTTACTCAGATGTAAAATGGAGATAATACCACTTATCTTGGAGGACTGAGGTGACAAATAATTTATGTAAAGTTCCTAGTACTTTGTCTGGCTCCTAGCAGGTGCTCAAAATTAGCCATTATTGTTAACTGTCTCTTCATCAGTAAGAAAAATGCAGAAACTCTGAGCTAGTTAGTTCACTATAGATTGTCAGAAGAGAAACTTTAGTGCACACTGACACGTAATCTATGCCACAAATCTTTCTATTCCCTGAACTCTTTAACCTCCAAATTTCAAATTACACGTGATAATAAACCAAAGAAAAGAAGTTACAGAAGCGCTATAAGGGATGCTGTTGTAAAAATGAGTACACTGTGAAAAAAGCTGGTCTATAAAACTAATAATAAAATGTTAAATCTGTGATACAAGTCATTCATATTAAGCACAGAACAGTTTGTGGTTTTATCAGTGTAGGACCACACATGGAAATGGTCAAAGACTGAAAAGGAGCATGAAAATTGAAAAGTGGTTTTATGTTTTTTTAAGTTCCTTTAATGCTACAAGTTATCAGGAAATCAAACTTAAGTAAAATAACTAGTGACTTTTTAAACAATGTTTCACATTTTCATCACTGAAAATTTTAAATCAATACCCTATGCTTATAGACTTACACAATAAATTGAATGCAGATACTTTAAATATTACAGTGCCTGTTATTAGAGAGAAATAACTGGCTGCCTCTATATTGAAAGACAGCCATCTGGGATTAATGGAATTACCAGTATTCCTTAAGAACATCTCCACGTTCCATACCTGGTAACTGAAGCTCCAACTGCCCCTTTTCTATCAGCTTCCACGATGATCCTGTTCTTAGACAGCTGTTCTTGGATAAGAATAACTTTTTCTACTCCTTTAACGATGAAGTAGCCCCCTGCCCCAAGGAAACAAGAAAAGCTTCACCATCTATTCTTCAACCAGTTGATTCAGTAATGGCAGGGAACTCCCGAGTCAGAGATCACCACCTTTTCCACTGCTTCATGGCAGTGGCCACCACTTTATTCGAAGAAGTTTGCTGACATTGTTTTATGGATTGATGATCAGCACATGATTTTGTACAAATGAGCCACAAGATGATAAATTTCTTAAGGACAGGGAATATATCTTATTGGTCTATGTATCACCAGTCCCTGACATATATAGCGAGTGAATGAAAAAAATATGTTAAATAAGTCATCAGATCTCTTAAACACAGAAGTAACTAAAAATCTTCAATGTAAACTGAAATTTACTTTAAGTTTTCTAACAAATCAATGACAATGGTAGACTAAGATTAGGTTTTCAAAATAATATTCCATACTCAAAAAAATTTACTCATTTTTTTTTGCATATAGTTCTGAGTAGGATAAAATGAAACTTCATTTTACTTGTAGAATATAAGCAAAAACAAAACATATTTGACTTATGCAACATTTTGTTGTAGTCTAATAAGGCCATGTTCTTTATTAACTTCTTTCCAAAACTTCTGAGATTCTGTATCAAAGCAACTTTATAGGAATTAAAGCAACTCTAACTTAAAATAAATCAATATGAAACATGAGTTAAAGAATTAAGAAACTTTCTGTTAAGTGCCAAGTTTGAAACTTTACAAAAGAAATTTTTGTACCTATATTTCCCAAAAATAGGTACAAAAATACAATTTTAAAAAATTTAAACAACAAAAGACTCATTTCCTGCTCCCTTCCTTTACTGCATTTAAAACAGCCTGAAGTAAGGTACTTGAATCTTCACACCAGGCTAGACCAGTAACTTTGGGAGATTATTCTTGAATTTTTAAGCATACAGAAAGAAACTACTGAGCAAAGATAAAAAGAAATAAACCACATAATATTCATGGCAACAAACCAGAACTTGGGACATTAAAGATTTAAACCTTAAATAAAACAGGAAACAGTATACCTTTTATTAACAGTAACATAAACTAACAATAAAGTTGGGGCCAAACTTATGGACATTTTATGAACATAGTTTTATCCAACAAATTCATTATAAAGCAGAAAGGCTGGTATTGTTTTTGCATGGTAAAACTATAGCAACAGCAGAACAAAAGAAAAAAAAGAAGGTGGGGCAAATCTAAGGCATCACACATACCTGGATCTAAAGGACATTCGTTCAGTTTGGCAAATTCTGCTGGTGTTTTTCCTGTAAGAACACAGTTTGAACTGCGCAGCATTATGGGCATTCTGTTTAAAATGAAACAGAAGAAAATATAAAGTACAGATAGTCATTGGCAAAAGTTACAAAGAACACAAACTGTGCAATGCACACATCACTAAGGGGTCTATATTTCTGTGTACCATTTTAGAAAAGGAAGAGAAATAGCAATTACATGAAGAGTCCAGGGAAATAAAATATTTATTTTCTCTGGCACACTGCTCTTCTAGTATAGATATTAAAAATGCAAATGTTTGGTCTACTTAACCTTTACATACAGGCTTTAGTGAAAGTCAGAAATGACAGCAATATTTCATTCATGGGAAACAAAGTGATTCTCTTTTGTTACTAAGAAATAGTACAACAAATCAAAGTGTAAGGAATAAGAGGCTACTAAAACTAACAAGGTAATTTAGAAAAAGAACTAAGCAAAACTTCTACAAACAGAAAATTTAAGCATTAACTTAATAATCTGTGAATAGGCTGGATAATTATAGCATTGCCACTGCTGAAGATAGAATTACTAAATTGGAAAAGAGATCTGAAGAAATTATTGAGAATGTATTTCAGAAAGACAAAGAGAAGATATGAAAGAGAGTTTAAGTGTCACTGAAAGAGTGAGGTGGTCTAATATACACCTAAGCAGACTTCAGGATGGTGAAAATACACAGATTGGTAAGTATTCAATGAGATAATAGCTATAAATTTTAAAAAATAAACAAAAGCCATAAATCCTCACAACACCCTCTACACAATACAAATAAAGAGAAAGCCGCAACTAAACGTATCATAGTCAAGGTACAAAACACCAAAGATGAAAGGAAGATTTAAAACCCAGTGTCAGAGAAAAAAGGCAGGTTACTAAAAATGAAAGGATGCTTGGCTGACAGATAACTTCAAAACAATAATTAATAAATGATAGTATAGTAATAAGCTCAAAGTGTTGAGAGAAAATAACTGTCACCCTAAATTTGAGTATTCTGTTAAGTCATCATTCAGAATGAGGTCAATATAAAGATATCTTCAGACAAAAATTGAGAGAAGTTACTAATAATTCTTCACTAAAGAAATTTCTAAAAGAAGTTCATCTCCAGGAAGATGGAAAATAAACACCAGATGAAAGTCTGACATGTAAAAATGCAAAAATATATGATGAGCAAAGAAAACAGAAAATAATGTGGGTAAATATAAACAAATGCTAACATTCTACTAATGAAAATTTCTAATTTATGGGTTAAAGAAAAGAACAAGACAGAACTAAAATTTGGCACAACAAAAGCATGTCAGTCAAAGGGACTGATTTGATCCAAGTTAAAGTTTCCTAAAGTCTTTTTGTCCTTTTGAGGAGGAAAATAAAGACATTAGTTTCAATCTTTAAGTACGCATTTCAAAATTTCTAAGGTAAATATAAATAACCAGAAATACTGTATATGATTTTCAAATCAGTTGGAGAAGAAGAAAAAGAAACCTTCCATTATCCAAAGAGCAAAAAGGGAGAAAAAATGGGAACATATGGAAAACTAGACTGTTTTAAAGCATACAATAAGTTGCTAGAAACATATCCAAATATATATGTAGATATGTACATACGTGTGTGTATACATAATAAGTATAAATCCTCAAGACAAATTTTTTAAAAACCTAGCCATATGCAATTTACTTTAAACAAACCAAAAACATAAAGACATATAAAAGATTACAAAGTAAATGATTTTTTAAAAATATATGCCAGAAAAATAACCAAAAGAAAGCAAATGTGGCACAGTAAGAGCAGACATAACATAATTAAAGGCAAAAATACTGCAAGAGATAAAAAACATAAAGGCACAATAATAAAAGGTTCAATTCACCAGGAATACTTAACAATTCTAAACTTCTATGCACCTCACATTATAGCTGCAAAAAGCGAAAATACACAAAAACATTGAGAAATGGACAAATCTGCCATTATAGTAGGAGATTTTAACAAAACAAAGCAAATCAGAACAAATCAAAATTCGATAAAGATACATAACAACTAATCACCACAATTAACAAACTTGATCTGAAGGTAAAACATAGATGATGGCACAAAATAACTGGAGAATACTCCTTGTTTCTAAACACACATGGAACTTTTATGCAAACAGGTCTCCACAAAGTTCTAAAAATCACCAATTTGGAATTTTAAAAAGTCTTCTAAATAACTCATAAGTTAAAAAAGAAATCATAATAGGAGGATAGGGATAATAATATTTTCATTTTACATAAAGGGAAATCAAGACACTGAATAAAGTGATAGACTACAAAATAAAGATGTAAGAATATTAAAGTTACTATAGCAAACAAAAGAAGAATTACAAACAAGGAGCAAAGTGTGGCAGTGGAAGGGAAAAGCAAAGTAGGCGATATAGGTAAACTAAGCCACATGTTCTATATTAGGCGTCTATGAAGAGTGTCTAAAGTTGATGTATCAAGAAACAAAGGTAAAAGCATAGCATTTAAAGTTACGGATGTAATAACCACCAGAGAAAATACCAGAAATAGTTACAAAGGAATGAGACTAAAGGTGAGGAAGGACAGGGAGGGAGGCTACTGTCTTGTGTCAAATATTCTTATACACTGTTTGCTTTGTTGTCAAGTACAAATATTATTTGGATTAAACTAAAATCATTTTAGCTCAAAAAAATAATGAAATGAGCTAACATGTGATTTAGACAGTGCTTGGTATGTACAAACATTCTGATTAACTGAAGTCATTTTTATGAATGCAGTGCTAACAAATGACATCATCTAGCACAGTATCTGGCATATAGTAAATACTAGTTATAAGCCCCCTCTTTAACCCAGGATTTAAAGCCTAAATCTTACTATTTATATTTTGCTCCAGTCTCTCCTGCCTTTCCTTCACAATATTCAACCTGGTCCATAATTTAGCAATGGTCCAAAATTTAACTGGACACAAGTATGGTCCATACATAAGAGAGAAGAAGCTCTCATCTTAATACTGATAAACAGTTCTGTTAAAAACAAAGATATTTTAAAATCCTACTTATTTTTCTAACTGAAAAATGAGGAAAGAACAATACGAATAGCCCCTTCCTTTGGTGGAAGCGCAGGAGAAGGATTTGTTAAATCTGAATGTTACCACAGTACTCTGGACTTTTCTATCACAGACCTTACCAAATGGTGCCATAATTACTTATTCCTCCCTCTCCTGGCAGCTGTGAATGAAGGTAGCTAACAGGAGCTGTATTTTGTGTATCCTCTATTCCCCTGAATACCCAGCATAGTACATGACAAGTGTCAAACAGTTGGTGCATATTTGTTGAACAAATGGATGTTTATTAAGCTCTTAGCACTTTTAAGGGGTGGGGGGAACAGTTGAACAGGAATTATGTGGACTAAGTTTAAAATCCAATACATCATTATCAAACTCACAATATTGTGGGTTTTGTCCATGTCTACAGAAGTCAATATATTTCCCTAATTAGAAAAAGCAGATTGCAAAAATGCTAGCTGATGCTATATATCATTTCCAAACTTGTTCTGGGCAAATAAAGTAACTTCTCCCTTAAATACTTCTACATGGGAAACAGTTAAACTTCCAGGAAAACTCAAACTTAAAATATACATGAAATCCACCAACCCAAAAGAGTTCACTGAAATGCTATCTTACCTAATGTCTCCCTAACAGCTTGGAGTTATAGGAAGAAAGGGGAGCATTTCCCTTAACTTCATAAAAAAGGCTCCACAATTAATAAATAATAACAATCATAACTATGCACTGACCATTAAGTGCTTTACATGTGTTGACTTGCTGGATCCATAAAATAATCCCATTTTACCATAATCCCGGAGGTACCACTACCCACATTTTTCAGATGAGGAAATGAGGTCACATCACAGGGCTAGAATCCAGGCAGTGTGGCTTCAATACAGACTTAATTTCTCACCTGCCAATGGGTAAGGCATTGCGGATGATCCTCTGGCTGCCTCGGGTATATTCAATATCGACTGTAATGGGTGCAGAGTATGTCATGTCCCTCAAACGGCACTGAAAGAGAATAAGGAATCCAACATTTATTGCTCTTCCTCTCAGGAAAAGAAGAGATACATCACGTGAGAGCTCAGTTTCTAGTACAAATTGTGTTCCACATTGAACTTTGATCTCTCCTCCACTGAGCTGTTCCATATGCTCAGGACATTGGGAGTTATCAGCCTACCTTCTCCATGAGGGGAATGATGTCATGTATTGATCTACACATTGCCACAGTATCCCTGGCCCTGCCAGGCCAAAAATGGAACAATAAATCTGGTACTAATTTTCTTCTCACTGATCTGATGCCATCACCAGTCTGCTCCCGTATCTTTAAAGCAGTTGGACTGGTCCTTGCAAAGTGGGTCCATGGAAAGTAATCAACGTGGCCTGGCTTGTTCAAAACAGTTAACAACCAGTATAACATTAACTAAAGTATATACACATACAAATTTAAACTACACTTCCTTTTATTCTCCAAATATACTAAACTGTATTACAAAACTCCTTACCAAGTGGTATGTTATAGCACAAATCATTCATCACATCATTCTAACAATTTCTGAATCATTTGCAGGATTTTAGAAATTGTTGGTGTGTGCTTTAGTTCCCCATGGTGATGACTAGGCTAAATGATGCCCT
Organism: Avahi laniger; assembly: GCA_963575035.1. Classification (NCBI taxonomy): domain Eukaryota; kingdom Metazoa; phylum Chordata; class Mammalia; order Primates; family Indriidae; genus Avahi; species Avahi laniger. The sequence goes on along the minus strand of CAUYSK010014206.1, from coordinate 18,491 downwards.
TGTCTAAGCCATGATCAGACATAGGAAACCCCATTCAAATCTTCTGATGACTTTCCCATTATACTGATGGTCATCGGGTGGCTTGTAGTCTCAAAAAGAGAGTTTGTCTGAACATCAACCATACAATTCATGGTGCTGAATCCTCTCTCTCTGGCTTCTACTGAACAAAAGATAGTTAGATGTGAGCTTCTTCTAGCCTTTGTGTCTGTGATTTTTAAAATATTAACTATTCCTATTATTGACCAATAAAAATAGGTTATATTAACTAGGTCAAGCCTCTTGCTTCAGGCCAGATCAAAGGCACTGTGGCATGGTAGTTAAGAATGCAAACTCTAGCCTGGTCGTGATGGCCTATAATCTTAGCACTCCAGGAGGCCGAGGCGGGAGGATACCTTGAGCTCAGGAGTTTGAGACCAGATTGAGCAAGAGTGAGACCCCATCTCTACTAAAAATAAAAAAATTAGTCGGGCATGGTGGCACATGTCTATAGTCCCAGCTACTCAGGAGGCTGAGGCAGGAGGACTGCTTCCCAGCAGTCTGAGGTTGCAGTGAGCTATGATGACGTCACTGCACTCTAGCTGGGGCAATAGAGTGAGACCCTGTCTCAAAAATAAAAAAAATAAATAAAAAAAGAATGTGAACTCTATTGCCTAGGTTCAAATCCTGGCTCACATAAATTTTAAATAACCTTTCTGAATCTCAGTCTTCTCATATATAAAACTGGGAATGAGAATGATTATTTTAATTCCCAAAGTATAAATATGTATTTTCAGAATAGGCCCGGTACAGAGTACTATATAAATATTATCTCATTTTTATTAATAAAATTAATGTAATGACAATGATAGGGAAGCGATCAGTGAGTTTTAACAAACTCATTCCTTCAAGTGGAAATAAAATTCAACAGATGTAGTTAATATAATGACAAACACAGCCTCAGCTTTTTTGGACTCCTTCAAACTACTTTGTCTTCTCCCTTCTTGAACTTGGAAATATAGTTTAGGAAATAACTTGGAAATTGCCAATTGGTGCTTCACTCTTGAAAAATTGGAAAGATCTAGCAAAATGAAATGAGAAAAAGGAGAAAGCCAAACTGGGGCACATACTTGCCAATATCCAACAGTCCTAACCACTCTCTGTTCAATACAAGTCAACATATTTACCTTATCGACCTGGCCCTTCTAGGCATTTAAGTTTGCAATCCTCCATGTCTCTCTGCCATGTGTTTTGCTATTTTAAGCCACGAGAGTATAAACTCTTTGAGAAAGAATATTGTGTCTCATTTTTTTTTTTCAATGCTGAGACCCAAACTAAATGTTCAATAATACCTGGTGATTAAATATCAAAATTCACTTATATAGAATGACTGGTTACTTGATGATACTACCTGTTTAATCTTGCTTAGACAATAACTATAACCGTCTAATACTTTACTTGTTCTTTAATAAAGATCCCTGTAATACATTCCCTAATTGCTATTTCAGCTTTACTCTAACACAAATCACATGAATCTACAAAAATCTTTTTCTTTCCTGAATCAATTCTCAATTATGGACACTAAGTGAAGGAATTTAATGAGAAATCTAGAATGTGTTAAAAGTCAATAAATAGACCTGTCTTCCTATAACCCTTGTCTATACATCTATTAAGACCCTCATATTTCAATACTCTTTTCATCTGTCTCCTATCAGACTGTGAGTTCCTAGTCCTCAGTTTCCTCTGCCTAACACAATGCCTGGTTGACCCTCAAAAAGCATGCTAAGTGAGTGAGCAACTCCTGTGATGAACAGCACACCACGCAAGGTATAGGTGGTGGGGGACGGGAGACTTCTAAAAAGCTCAGAAACAGGACATTAATAGGACACACAAATATAACAGTGCAAGCTGATTAGGATTAAATGATAAAATAAATAGAGCAGAATTGTTTTCTAATATACTATAGTTTTATACAAGTGCTTATTTATTTTGATTTATCTCAGAGGAAATTTTGTCTTTCCTGTTTTTAAATCGTCTTTTAAAAGTATATATTAAGGGCAGACTCTTTAAGGTAAAGCAAACAAGTCCAATTAAAGTAAGATTTATAATAATTACCTCATGAGGGGACACTGGTCTAGTTACATTGAAGCTTTCTTCAACATCAGGAAGCCCAACATAGATATTAAGATATCTGAAAAGCAAATTATTCCAGTACCAATTATACTACTTCAAAACATATAAACAAGCTATTTTCCCCCCAAATACAAGAATTATGTTTTGGCAAATGTTTACCTTGCTAAGGATAACAAGTTAAAAATTATCACTGGAGATCTTTGTGGAATGACAGTACATATAGCTTTAGCAAAGAGGGAAAATACTATCAAATCATCTTTTAAAAAATATTATAAATCTCTTTATAAAAATACTGTAAATATAGCTCCCTAAAAAATGAAACTTAATGATTTAAAAAGCAAAGTACAAAAGAGTACCAATGGTATACTATCATTTATATAAGAAAGAAGAGGATACAAGTGGGAAAAATATGTATATATATATATATACCCATTTGTGCAAAAGAAACACAGAAAGGATAAAGCAGAAAACTATGGGATTGATTATCTACAGAGAGTGGGAGGAAACAGGGTAAGAATTGGAAAGAGAGTAACAATTTTCTGAATATACTTTTTTATATAGGTCTAACTCTTACAATCATAATAATGTTTCACATACCCAAAAAATAAAGATAAGAACTAATATAAATAACTGTAGAAAACAGTATTTTGACTGGATACTGTAGGGCTAAAGACAAAAAGGACATTGCACAAATATTGTACTCAAATTTTATTCTCACAGAAGTATGAGATAACAATTCTGAAATGTTATGTACAGTCTAGTATTGAAAAAATAAGAAAATATATTGGAGATCATGAAAGCCAGATTTCTCACGGTCAGAGATACAAGTTACAAATAAAGGAAGGGAAAAGATTAGAATGGTCCTATAGTGCTGGACTGGAATCGGAGGTATCAGTCTGCATGGTTCTTAAGTATAAATGGATAGGATGTAGAAATATAAATGTGCATGTATGTGTTAGTATACATACATATATTTCCGAGGTCTGTCCGCTGAGACCTTAGTGTCCATATCTTGGTTTATAAATACTATTTTCTAATAAAAGGAATTAGGGCTCCTTGGAGAAATAGCTGATAATATCCCCATAATAGATGAATCATATCTTATGGTGCCAGAAAGTAAAGGAGTGCTCAAAAAAAATAATGGTAGCATGTTGAAAGGACGTAAGAGTCAATTTGAAAAGTTCCCTATGGCCAAAACTGAGACCGTCTGAGCAACAGAATAATCACAGTACTGGATTATAACCAATAGGCTAAAACAAAATCCACGAGTCCAAACTGATATAAATTAATATATAAAGAGCTATAGAGAGATAAATGGGGGGAAAGGAAAGCTCTTCCTTATAGTAGAATTCCAATATTAATGCAGAAGTAATGATGGAAATAGAAATTCACTATTAAGTAAACCCCACAACAGTAACTGTTATAGGTAGGAATCATCAATGTATGCGGATGACAAGAAATAAGGTATTTGCATAGTCAAAGGATCTCCCCATAAGATACTTATTAATTACAAAAGGAAAAATATTAATAGTAACTTTATAGTGGAGAAACCTTGAAGATACCACCTTAACCAAGTCAACAAAGTTAAAATCATCACTAATAAAATATATTGGCATCTGTACCCCCAATATGAATCAGTGAGCACAAAATATCACTTCTGCAGTATTCTCAAAAAAATACATAGTCCAATCTAATCATGAGCAAATATCACATAAACTCAAAACAAAGGACCTTATACAAAAACTGACCAGATTATTCAAAAGTGTCAAAGTCATGAAAGACCCAGAAAGACTAAGGAACTGTCACAGACTGAGGAGACTAAAGAGATGAAACAAGTAAACATAATGTGGGGTCCTGGATTGATTCCTGGACCAGAAAAAAGACACTAGTGGGAAAACATCAAATAAGGTCTACAGATTAATTGACAGCATTGTATCAGTGCTCAGTTCTTGGATTTGGTAAATGCGCTGCTATAGTTACATAAAATGTTAACATTTGTGGAAGCTGGGTGAAGAATATACAGGAACTCTTTGTACTATTTTTGCAATTTTTCTCTAATTCTAAAATTATTTAAAATAAAAACTTGCTTAAAATATTTAAAACCTAATAGTTTCATTAACTTCTCAATCATAACTCTACTTGTTATAATTAGTTTACCAATTAAAAATTAAATTTGAGCACTTTATAATTATCTTAAACAGATACAAGAGAATGATTTTAAAAGAGTTTTGATAACAACTACATTCACTTTAAAAATGTCAGACATAATCAAAATAGCTAATTAAGAGTAGTTGGTTCCTTACTTTAAGTACCACATGGGGTCAGCATCACTCGTAACCTTTTCATTGGCTTTCATTATCTTCTTTATCTGCAGTGGAAAGTGCAACATTAGGCTAGACTCTGGCTTCCAACTAATTCTTAGCTTATATCTATTTCTACAATCTGATGCTTACCTCTACATTAATGAAATAGTTAAATGAGTCTATATGCTGTTTCACAAGGCCTTTCACCTGAAGAAAAAGTAAAAAGTAGGTTAGCAACAAAATAACAGATTATATAATGGAATCTAGTCATAGATGATTAGATTTTTCTCAAAATCAAAGTGATAAAAAATCCATAAATTATATTTAATAAAACTTTTCATTAAGTTTCATTAAGTGTCCTCATTCTATCTCTCCACCATCTTACTAGTCAAGTTTTCCTCCTTGAGAAGCAATGTAACCTTTGGATTTGAAAATATGAGTACTTGAATATATAGTCATGTGCCACGCAATGTTTTAGTCAATGACAGCATATATGACAGTGGTCCCATAATAGTAAAATGGAGCTTAAAAATTCCTATCACCTAGTGACTTCCACTTGACTTTGTAGTGCTTATTTCTGAAAAGAGTGACACCTGCTCAAGAAGAGCCTTGGGCAGGTATTCTAGAAGGCAATGCTCTCATAGGAGATGACAGCTCCATTTGTGTTACTGTCCCTGAAAACCCTCCAGTGAGACAAGATGTGGAGGTCCAGAGATATTGATGATGCTGGCCTATGCTAATGAGTGTGTGTCTTAGTTTTTAACAACAAAGTTTAAAAAGTTAAAAGTTTAAAAATAGAAAAAAGCTTATAGAATAAGGATGTAAAGAAAATATTTTTGTACAGCCATATAATGTGTGCTTTAAGCTAAGTGTTATTACAAGTCAAAAAAATTTAAGTTTATCAAGTATTAAATAAAAAGTTACAGTAAGCTGAGATTATTTAAGAGAAAAACCATTTTTTATAAATTTACTGTAGCCTAAGTGTCCTGTGTTTATAAAGTCTACAGTAGTATGCTATAATGACTTAGGCCTTCACATTCACTCACCACTCACTGACTCACCCAGAGCAACTGCCAGCCCTGCAAGCTCCATTCATGGTAAATGCCCTATAAAGGTGTACCATTTTTTATCTTTGATACTGTATTTCTACTGCATCTTTTCTATGTTTAGATATGTTTAAATACAGAAATACCACTATGATTCAATTACCTACAGTATTCAGTACAGTAACATGCTCTACAGGTTTGCAGCCTGGGAGCAATAGGCTATACCATATAGCTTAGGTGTGCAGTAGGCTATGCTATTTAGGTTTGTGTAAGTACACTCCATGATGTTCACAAAATGACAAAATCGCCTAATGACACCTTTAACTCTACTTGTTTTTCAAGTCTCCATTCTTTCATTTAGCATAATGCTTTCAAGATTCATTCATGTCGTAGTATTAATCAGTACTTGATTTCTTTTTACTGCCAAATAATATTTCATTATATAGCTATACCACATTTTATTTATCCTTCCACCAGTTGATGTTCATTTGGGTTGTTTCCACTTTTTGGCTATTATGAATAATGCTGCTATGAACATTTATGTACAAGTTTTTGTGTCAACTTATGTTTGAATTTCTCTTGGGAAGGTATCTAAAAATAGAATTGCTGGATTTTACGGTAACTTTACGTTTAATCACTTGAGGAACTGCCAGACAGTTTTCCAAAGCAACTGCGGCATTTTACATTCCTACCAGAGGAGCATGAGGGTTCCCATTGCTCCACATTCTCATCAACATTTATTTTTGATTATAGTCATCCTAGCAGGTGTCAAGTGGTCTCTCACTGTGGTACTTACTCACTCTCACTACTTCTTAGCACAAGCTCTTTCAAATTGAATTGAAGCCCTACACCATATTATATTACATTCAGCACTCCTCTGACTATCCATCCATCCATGTTAGCCAAACAGAATGGTCATTGTTTCCCACAGATCTGTGGAAGCTCCTGCTGAGCCCCCTGATTAAGCCATGCTCTCTGCATCCCACCTTTCAGCTTAGTTATATCCTCCTCTCTTCACATGTGGCTTATGTCTCTCTCTCTCCTCATTTGGGCAGCCCTCTCTGACCATCTGTAGCGTCATTCTTTTGCCAGTAGCATTTTAGTTTTTATTAATCATGTGTCATGCCACTATGTATACTCTTTCTCCCTAAATTTAGAACACCACTCCCCCAACCAGCACCTCATAGGCAGAGATTTTGTCTTAAAAGTCCTTGTATTTCCAAAATCTAGCAAAGTGCATAGTTGTATTGTACAAAGCCAAAAAATTTAATCTTTAAAACACAGTTTATTTCTTGACTTTTTCATGTGAAAAAAACCAATTATTAGTAAATGTAAAATAATTACCTTTAAAAATGCTGGGAGCAGCCTCCATTTTTCCTGTGAACCAAAACAATAAGAACATCAGAACTCTGTACCAGCAACCACAACACTTTCATAAGAAGTTATTTTAATGTACCAAAATGAACAAAAGGAAGTATATCAAAAAGAACAAATTTTAAATTGTAACTACTTTTATGGAAATCGTGTATGTGCATGCAAATAAACATAGGTATACACATATTCATACATATATAGTCCATGGATTTCTTAAATAGAATATATTTAATCTCTCCTTGGTGACTCAAGACTTCAAACACTTTTCATACTTTATTTTATTCTCATGACACTTTGCAGTAAGCAGGGTTTACCAGTCTGAGAAAGGGAAAGTAAGTCTCAGAAAGTCTGGTTGAGGAGGTGGGATTCCACCCAAAGGGAGTTCTTTTTTCCTCCCATTGGTCAGAGCTCATCTCAGGGCTGCAGAAGAACAGCACACATGGTGTTCGCCTCCTACATTAAATAGCTGTAAAATGCCACACTTCTTGAGTTCTTGGGCATGCTTTTTATACCTTCCTGAGGTTGTAAGTGGCCTACCATGATAGCCTCTTTTCATGTATGACATCTAATCTGCTCATGGGAAATCTGACAAATGGTCAGAGCCAAGTTTAAAGCTAGAATACACAGTTTCTGACAAAGGGCCTAAGGATCACACAGGACCTTGAAGCAACTGTAAAAACTTTGGCTATCACTCTGAATGACCTGAGAAGCATTGGAAGGCTCTGAGCAAAAGAGGGACATGATGATACGACTCATTTTAACCAGATCCCTCTAGCTGCTGGGCTGAGAATAGACAAGGTTAGCAGCAGGGAGATCATTTGGGAGGTTATTGCAATAATCCAGGATCATAACAGTACAGGTAGTGAGAATTTATTAGCTAAGTAGACACAATTTGAAGTTAGAACCAACAGAATTTGATAAGAGATTAGACAGAGACTCTGAGAAAGAAAGGAGCCAAAATTAACACCACGATTTTTGGCCTAGAGGGACAGAGTTATGATTGATGGAGGTAAGGAGAAGTGGACCAATGTGCGAGCAGCAGGCTGAGCCATGGAGGGGATATCAAGAGTTTGGTTTGCGGCATATTTGAGATACTCACTAGACATTTAGGTGCAAATGTCAAGTAGGCAACAAATGAGGCTGGAACTTGGGAACAGAGTAGACTGGAGATAGAAATTAGGGAGAGGCTAGCAAGTGGATGGAAATTAAAGCCATGTGATGGATAAGACTACCTAAAGAGTGTAGATGGAGAGGAATTCCACAAACTGAAACCAAGAACATTCTAACATTTAGAGATGAGGAGCAGAAGGTAGATCTTGCAAAGGAGACCTAGGAGTGGCCACATAACTCAGAGACAGAAAAAAAACATTTCCAAGAAGGGAGACAGGCAAAACTAATCTATAATAGAAATCAAAACGTGGTTGCGGGGGATAGATTTAAAAGGGTCATAGGGGAACTTTCTGGGGTGATGGAAATGTTCTATAGCATGTACTGAGTGACAGTCATTCAGATATACATAATTATCAAAACCAATGCAACTGAACACTTAAGATCTGTACATTTTATTATATATAAATTATACCTAAATTTTAGAAAAAGAAGAGTATCCAACAGAGCTTAAAGTTATATAAAGGCTAGCTCAGTGGTTCATGCCTGTAATCCTGGTACTTTGGGAGGCCACTTGGGGCCATGAATTAGAGACTGGTCTAGGGAACATGGCAAGACCCCATCTCTACAAAATAATTTTTTAAAAAAATTAGCTGCATGGTGGTGACATATTCCTACAGTCCTAGCTACTTGGGAGGCTGAGCCAGGAGGATCACTGGAGCCCAGGAGTTTAAGGTTGAAGTAAACTATAACTGTCCCATTGCACTCCAACCTGGGTGACACAGTAAGACCTTGTCTCAAAAAAAAAAAAGAAAAAATTTTAAAAGGACGCATTTAAAAAAAAGAAAAAAAAAAGGAAAAGAAGAAGGGAATGACAACTGATATAAGCCAAATTGTGTCCCTCCCAAGATTCACATGTTGAAGTACTAACCCCCAGTACCTCAGAATGTGACCTTATTTAGAAACAGGTTGTCCAAGACATAATTCCTAAGGTTAAGAAGAGGTCATTAGGGGGAACCTTAATCTATTACTACTGGTGTCCTTATAAAGAGGGGAAATTTGGACACAGAGACGCACACCTCCAGCCTCACCTTTTGCCCAGCTCTGACAGCACAGTGCCGACTCTTGTCGCAATGCTGCTTCTGTTTAGAAAGCCTCCCCTACGACACTTCATCCACATCCGTCAAGACTCAGTTCAGAGATCACATCCCAGCTACCACATGTAATACCAACATATCCCTCTGCCTATTTTTATCACAGCATCTACTGCATGTTATTCCACCTGCTTACATGTCTCCCCTATAAACCTGTAAGCTCCTGGAAGTTTTCTGAATTTGTGTAAACCCTGTAGGTGATACGCCACCAGGTTAAAGTACTCAATAATATTGATAAATATTTGTTCAACAAATGATTAACTGGCTCCAAAGCTTGTGTTATTTCTCCTACCATGCTGCCGTGCTACCATACAGAACATAGCCAAAATATACAAGGCATGGTTGGTTCAAGTAAAACTGAGCCCCTATCCAGAAAAAGCTGCAAAGAAAACAATTTTAATCTCTCGATAAAAAGGAAATGCCATTTTCCATTCAGAGAAAACTCAGCATTATTAAAGAATTTCCCTAATAGAGTACTGTTCAGATTAATTCGACACTGAAATTATAGTGTTTACCTCACAAAATCAAAAATGCAAAGAGAATATTCAACAATATAAATAAGTGAAATGTCACCTTCTGAGCCCCTTCATGCCATTCTAGATACTCTGCTTTGGAAAAGGCAATAAAGTTATTCTTCATATTCATTCACTCGATAAGAATGTTAAGAACCGATGACACACAGAATAAGGCAGCAGGAAAGTTTACTGGGAAGAGAAACAAGTAACTACCAGCGTTAAGAAAGAACAGGGTACCATGGCAGCAAATAGCCAAGAGCTCTAACGTCTTCAGGGAGAATCAGGGAAAGCCTTCCTAAGGAAGTCATATCATAGATACATAGGATTTCATCTACAAATAGGAAGGAGAGAAAGATCCAGAAGGAACTGTATGAATACAGTAGGAAGACCTCAGGGCAGGGAGACAGGAATGGTGGAAAAAAGGCTACAGAAGTAAGCAGTGACCAGACTGAGGAAATTTATTACAAACAAGGTAAAGACTAGATTTTGCCCTCAGAGCAATGGGCAGAGATTGAAGAATTCTAACCAAAAGATCACCATAACCATACATGTGTTTTTAAACTGATGGCTCTGGCTACAGAGCACAGACTGGAGTGGGACAAGTCAGAAGCCAGATAAGCAAGTGGATGTAAGCAATGATAGTGGTTCAGAGTTGGAAAACAGGGGGAATGTAGCTTGAGATTTGCATCTATTCAGAACGCAGGGCCTTTAAGATGTGATTGGATGCAGTGGGCCAGGAAAAGGAACTGTTATTCCTGCATCAGAAGACTGAAATTGAGGTACGGTTCCTTCACAGCTGAGCAAATTTTGACAATATAAATCTTCTAGCCTTATTTCTTCAGCTCTCTGGAGAAGTGATTCCGTCAGCAGTTAAGGATACAGACTCTGAAGTCAGAATGACAGAGTCCAAACTTCAGATCAGCCACTTACCAGAGTTCTAACACTGGTAACTCGAACTATACTTAACCACTTTGGTCCTCTGTGGCAAAACAGGGGTAAATGTGACACATATTTCAGAGGATGAAATAATGTAATGTATGTTATGGTTAAACAAAGCCTGTCAGATAGTAAGTGCTCAGTAAATGCTGGCTCTTGATATTAACTCTTCAAGGCTAAAACCCAGTGTTGCCTGACGATGATCAGCGGTGTATCACATGTACCCGTAGACTGAATCTGATGGACTGATTATAACTCAACTTCATTAAGCTGCCAAATAATCTAATAGAGTCATTCTCGTTTTCAAAGCCTTCAAAAGCATCTCACAGCTCCCAGGAGAAAGTCCAAGCTCCTTCAGATGTTTAACAGAATCTTCATAGTCAGGACCCTTACCTATTCTTCATCTTTTATCTCTCCTCCTCTATTTTTCTTCACTCTAGTACGACTGGGTTTACTTTAGTTCCTCAAAAACTTCAAATGGCCTTGCCTAGGGGGTTTCCAGTATCCGGTTCCCTCTACCTGAAATTCCTCCCTTGACTGTCTTCCCCAGTCCCATTTCTCCACTTCGCCATTCCAGGCTAATGAAGATTTTGAGGCTCAGAGAGACAATACATGCCCTTCCAGAGAACAAAGTATGTCAACAGCTGCACTTCATTGGGCCGCTTACTGAAGGGCAGTTGCTATCTTTAACTTCTGAAAATCGGATGAAAGCAATGGAGCACCCCCTCCCCCTCAAGATAATAAAGAGGCAATTTTTTGAGTAAACAAACAGGGCGTTTAAAATACTCCTGTAGCCCAAACTTGAACTCCGGGTTAAAAGACAAGATTACCAGCCTAATATTCAGACGATTTGGTTTTACCACCACAGACAGCTGTGGTACCTCATGAAAGTGGCCTAAGCTCCCTAAACCTCACAGTCCTTTTTAAGCCTTTAAAGGTGCGATACGTCGCCCAAGGTGGGTGCTAGGGCCAATTCACCCGCCGCACTCCCACACTGGAAGAGTCCCAATCCGAGGGCTATCTGAGGGGTCCTTGGCCCCCAAAGCAGCTGACAGCTCTTACAGGGTCAGCCCTGCAAGGCGCACTCGGAGGCCGGCTCGGAAAAGGACTCACACTTGCGAAGCTCTGAGCATGCGCGGAAGCCAGAGCATGCGCAGAAATGGCCGGCCCGCCCCACTTGGCGGCCCGACCACTAAGGGCAACGCCTCCTCAGAACGCATCCCAGCCCCTTCCGCTCCCCGCGTGCTGGGCACTCACCTCTACAGTCGGGATGGGCGCAGCCAGCTGCTCCGGGGTTAGGTTTCCAAACTCCTCCGCAAGCACGTCCATGCCTCTCACGACGGACTAAACAACAGACCCTCCACGCCCGCCTTCGCTGCCCCAAGCAAGCTGCAGCACTCGTGGAGAGCGGTGCGCAAAGGCCTAAACTGTCCCCGCTGCGCTTGTTAGGTGGAGGTGCGACAATAAGGTTCCGTCTGCTCCCGGAACCGACGGTGGAAGCCGGATATGGCCGAGCGGTGCCAGGAAACTCCGCCCCCTGGTGTAGCTTGGAGGTCTGGCCCGGGTAATACTAAACTGCGGCTGACAGGTCTGTCAATTCTCCCGTAATTGAGACCAAGAAAACATGGTGGTTGTAAAAGTAATTCGAAGAAAAATGTAAACGGATAATTTGCACAACTTGAACCACTGAGGCAGAGTGTTCATTTGAGTCAGTCCGAAACGATATGCGTTGTGTTGTATGGAAATGCGGGAAACTTCCCAAATGCCTAGTGATGGGGAATCGGTAAAATAAATGATGGCACATGCATGTGATGGAATCACAACCATCCAAATAACTATAAGGGGGGCTAGGAATTAGCACTAGAGAGTAGGGCATAACAGGACAGCAGTTGTTAAATTCTCAAAGTACTGTTAATAGATGGAAGATCTGGGAGTAAATACCAGCATGTAGAGAAATTTAGTATGAAAAGATGACATTTAAATTAGTAAGGGAAAGAGAGCCTATCCAGTAAATGATGTTAGAACAGCTGATTAGCCATTTTGGGGGGAAAAGTACATCTAAGTAAATCCTATGTGCATTAAATATTTAAATGTTAACAAAACCTTCAAAGAAAATGTAAGTGAATATATTCATAACACAGATGGTGAAGGCCTTCAAGGACTGCAACACAATCAGAAATTATAAAGAATTTTATAATATAATTCCAAACATGGTTTAATGACTCCATGAAAAATTTAAGATTTTCTGAATAGATTTTTAAAACCCACCGTGAGTAGAGTTTTTTAAAAACATAAGTTGACAGAAGACAAAGGGCTGGTCTCCCTAACTTAAAATGAGCTCATACAGGGAAGCCGAGGAGGGAGGACTGCTTGAGCTCAGAAGTTTGAGACCAGCGTGAGCAAAAGTGAGACCCCATCTCTACTAAAAATAGAAAAGCTAGCCTGGCATCATGGCATGTAGTCCTACCTACTCAGGACGCTGAGGCAGGAGAATCGCTTTAGCCCAGGAGTCTGAGTTTGCTGTGAGCTAGGCTGACCCCAACGTACTCTACTCAGGACAACAGAGTGAGACTCTCTCTCAAAAAAAAAAAAAAAAATGAGCTCATACAAATCAATAGGGGGGGAAAACCCATTGGGAAAAACAAGGAAAGAGTTACCAACAGTTATTTAATAGGTATAGAGTTTCAATTTGGAAAGATGCAGAAATTCTGGAGATGGATGATTGTTGATGGTAATAGTTACACAACAGTGTGAATGTATTTAATGCTGCTGAACTGTACATCATTTTTAATGATTAAAATGGGGTTAAGTTTTATTTATATCTTACTACAATAAAAAAGTTATGAAAATTTGTAAATGCATATATACTTTCCAATTTCTTCCTGTAAAGGAGAAAACTAACTTTCACAATTCGTCTTATTTCCAAATTAGCTACTTAAATTTCAATGCTTGTGTTTTCTAAGTGTTGTGCTGACATCCAAAAGTAGGAGAAGAAAAGAAAAAATAAATAACAAAATCGTCCTTGTCTTTGGAGTTCTTACAGTTTACCTACAAAGACAGGAAATAACTTGTATATATTATCCTTTCAAATTACCAGATTGTAGCCTATTTAGGAGCTAGCCTGGAAGGGACTGTGAAAGTGATTTATAGGTGGGAGAGGATCTCAAGGTTGGCTCAGGCATATTGGATCTCTGCTCCAAAGTCCTCTTTGCTTTCCACTATCCAGATAGTTCTCCAACTTAGCATGTGTCAGAATCATTTGGAGCACTTGTTAAAACAATCTCAGCTTTCTGATTGGTAGGCTGGGGCCTACAAATTTGCATTTCTAAGTTCCCAGCTGCTGTTGCTGCTGGTCCAGTGATCACACTTTGGAAATCACTACTCTAACCTAAGAATTATCACTCAATGCCATAATCCTATGTTTATGTGTCTAATTCTCCTTCAGACTGTAAGCTCCTACAATAGGAACTGTCTTGTTTGTATCCCCAGGTCCTAACCCATCATTTGTTCCTGAATAAATTTTTGTTGAGTAAATATTTTGAAAGAAAAAATGCAATGGGTGATAAGTTTGATGTTATAGTCACATTTTTTAATCTGATTTTTTTTTATTTTTTATTTTTTAGTTTCTGTTGTAAAGTAGAAGCCTCTGGTAGCAGTGGGTCCCAAAGTTCTACATGGCAACAATTGGCTGATGCTGAGTGGTGTCAGCCCTTAGACCACAGCTGCCACAATCCCTCACAATCCTTCCTGTATTACACTTAAAACCCTGGGTCAAATCTATGACTTCTTTCTGGTCCCCTAGAGGCTGGATTTTTGAAACCAAAAAGCCAAGAACAGTCTCATGATTCCTCTCTTTTCTGCTGTCACGCCCCTTTTTCCTGAGACACTGATACAAAAAGATTGGGGGTTTGAATAGAGGGCTGGGAAATTAGGGAAAGGAGATCCCAGAGGGAAAATGATTAACATCTTGGAATACTAATCCCATCACTAATCTATAAAGTGTTGTGGTTGCCAGATGAGAAATTGACCAATGCTGTAGGGCAGGAGTGGGGGAACAGGGAGAATTGGTTAAGGAAAATCAAGGGAAAGGGAAAGGCAGAGGTGTCCAAGCTGGGCCCCGAAATATTAGGGAGAGCTTCCATTTCCTGAGTGTTTACTCTTTGTCAGGCGTTGGAATAACCTCTTCATGTGCATTCTTTAACTGAATGATCACCCCTTGGGGAATAAGTATAATTATCCCCACTTGACAGGTGAGGAGACTAAGGCTCACAGGCTTAAAAAATTGATGCAAGTAGAGTTGGAATTTAAATCCATAATTTTTTGACCCCACAATGCATATTTTTATCCACTATATCATAATATCACACTGAAAGCATGGGTTAACAGAAGACATTTCAAGCAGAGAGAAACATCCTGAGCAATGGCATGAGGGCTTTGAGTTCGTTATACCACTACTGACAATTGAGTGTGGTTCTCACGTAGGGCTGGGGGAAATGTTTGTATGTGACACTAGAAAGATCCACTGCAGCTGGGCCATTTTGGGCCCTTGTGCCATATTAAAGAAACTAGATTTTATTCTGAGAGGCTTCAACATGAAGATGCTAGAAACAAAAGAACAACTTTTTCTCTTCTTAAAACCTTGGTGCATTCAGACTGGAAAAAAAAAAAAGTATGGTTCTGATTGCTGTACCTGAGTAAATTCATAGCAGAATTAGAGAAGACTAGAAACAACATCAGAGAAAGACTCTTCCGTCTGAAAAGGCAAGGGCAGAGGGAGAGTCCTGGAAGTTATTTCACAAACAGCAAGGTGAGGGTGAATAGGGACAGAAGTCTCTACATACTGTAATCAGAGAACATTCTGCATTTTGAGCAAGCCCATATAGTCCAGAAATCTTCAGCTGCCTGCCATACCCACAGAACTTTCTCTGAAAAGCCTTGCTTTGTGTGGTGTGGCCTTATTATCCTGTCAAAACCAATAGGGCCAGGTACCTGCCCAATAGGGCCAGGTACCAGCCTACATGGCTGGACGTGAGGGAGCTGAGGTAGCTGATCATGAGAGCCCTATCCAATGTATGGGGGAGAGGGGTGTCCATACTGATTATTGGCAAGTAAGCAATCATATTCTTTCTCTTGGGGTATTTTTAATTACGATTCATCAAAAAGGAGAGCAGAACAGAACCTGAGAAGTAAATGCCAAGTCAGCATTTGGTAGCAACACGACAGTGAAAAATACTTTTGATTGGATACCAATACAGTAAGTAGTTAAGAGCACACCTTCCAGGGTTAGACTCCTTAGATTCGAATATACTTACCAACTCTGTGGCCTTGGGCAACTTCCTTAGCCTGAGTCTCATTTTGCACATATAGAAATAATGATAGAGCCTGCCTCACAGCATGCTGTGCAGTTATGTAAGATAATTTATATAAAGTACACAGGGTGGGCCCTGCCATAAGGTAAGTGCTATTTTATTATATTCAGGTTCACCATGCCTGCAAATGCAGCTGCTGAGACAAATTCTTAGGTTTCCTTTCTTTTTCATAAAGCCTTAGAATAAATCCCTATGTTCCTTTCCCTTGAAATCTGAAAGAGGTTAACATAGTAAACTTAGAAATGAAAAGATAAAGCTTCACTCCAAAAATAGAGAACAAAAGGGCACAAGTTAATAATATAAATATATTTTTGAAAGATTAGATTAAATCATGGAGGATAATGTCATAAATGATTACTAAATGAAATTAGAACATGTTGGGTTTTGTCACTATCCTTTGAAGTTGACATCAAGGACAATAACTGCAGCCTTCTGCATACCCTTGAGTTTCTCTGCCAATGACAATATTGGGCTTAATGAACCATGGTTCTGAAGAGATAGGACAATTTTTGTTCTTATGTAGTTAAGTACTTGATCATCACATCTCAAAATACTAAAACCCCTTGAAGCTTGAAAGAGATTTAAGACTCATAAATTACAGTTATTATAATGTGCCCTGGCTACATTATGCTTTAGAGTGTGCAGACAATTTCAAATGTATCTCATTTGATTCTCACAATATCTCTGCAAGGTAGGCAGGTGGTAGGGTAAGTAGTTAGGGTGGAAAACTGAGGTTCATGGAGACTAAAAGATTGGCTTGAGTTCATATAGCTATTAAGTTGGAGTGAATTCAAGCTCAGTTTTTGTGACTCTTAGTCCCATGCTACTTTTACTAAACAATGAGTAGAAAATTTTGGAACTTAACAATCTCAGAGGTAGAACAGGCTGAACTTTAGTTTTGAGAAAGATGCAAGAGAGAAGTAAAAATATGTTGCACAAAAAGTGGCCCTCCCCATGTCCACGGCATTCTTTCTCAACCAACCACAGAACTTTTATTGATTACCCTGGATCTGGCTTCCAAATCCTCTCAACAGCTCTGGAAAGCTACCACCAAAAGATCGGAGCAGACACGTGATTTTAAACCTATTTTTCATGAAGAGTAGGTTCACTGTTGCTTGTTCAAGAAAGGTGGAGGGATCTGAGGTGGAAACTGCTAATGTTTACCAATATCCGTGCGAACCTCTTTCCCCTGGGCACATTTTCCAGCCTCCCTTGCAGTAAGATGAGGCCATGTGATTGAATTCTGGCCAATGGAACGTGAGTGTAAATCCTTTTCTTTCCTTACCAGCTGAGTGAATGGAATGAATATCTAGAAGATGGATGGAAGTTGGGTTTCTGGATGGTTGAATGGAACAGCCCCCCACACACTCCACCCCTTCCCCCTTCTTTGAACTATGAGAAATGAGTTTATACTGAGGCCACTGAGACTCGTGGGCTGTTTGTTCAGCAGTTCATCTACACATACTAATAAAGGTTGACTTTGTGTAACTATGCCTTTCCTTAAATCATCTTTTGTATCATTCTCAGTAGCATTGCTGATTTGGGTGTTCTCCTCACACGTCTCACGTTCAAGTCTTAAAGACCTCATGAATGTTTGTTATAGTGGTTTTGTTTTTGTTTTTCTGCTCCTCAGCATACCCTTCCTCTTTGGGAGAAATCCCTAATTATATGACTTTGGTGGGACCATAGGAGTGTAAGGAGCTACTCTCTCATTCCATCTCCTGCAAATTAGAGCCTGGACACTTGACCTAGACTCACAACTCAATGAGACTCACAACTCAAATCTGGGATTTTAAATTTTAAGAAAATGACACAAAGAAGCAAAGACGTTGAAAAATCAATCTCTGAAGCCACAACACTGAATCCAGCTTGGCTGGATTCCTGCAGCTTTCATCACCTTGGTTCCCACCCAGTTTCCAAGCCTGGTTCCTCTGATTAGATTCTGTGAGGTACTTAATACTCATCCAGTTAAACTCCTTTTCTGCTTCAGTTAACTGGAGTCCATTTCTATTGCTTGTATCATATGTTTATGTGTGAATGCATGTATGCAATATATACACCCCGTAGGAATATTATAGCACCAACAAGTGCTCTTTGACAGGGCAATCTTTTTTTTTTTTAATTTCAGCATATTATGTGGGTACAGATGTTTAGGTTACGTATGTTGCCCTTGCCTCCCCCCTCCCCCCTAAGTCCGAGTTTCAAATATGTCCATCCTTCGGGTGGTGCGCATTGCACTCTTTGTGTATGTATATACCCGTCCCCTCTCCCTGCTCCCCCCTCTCCCTGCTCCCCCCTCTCCCCTCCCCCCTGCCCAAAATCCAATAGATGTTATTCTTATATGTGCACTTATGTGTTGATCAGTTAATACCAATTTGATGGTGAGTACATGTGGTGCTTGTCTTTCCATTCTTGGGATACTTCACTTAGGAGTATACAAGAGGTGCTATATCACCATTGTTTCTTAAAGCTGAATAGTACTCCATGGTATACATATACCACATTTTATTAATCCACTCATGTGTTGATGGACACTTGGGTTGTTTCCACATCTTTGCAATTATGAATTGTGCTGCTA
>CAUYSK010014204.1:0-17137 GCA_963575035.1 Avahi laniger | reverse complement strand
CTGGTGCTGCTGCTCAAGGACCCAAGCTCCCTGGCTCCTGCTGCTCCATCTCCATAGCAGATGGAGTGTCAACCTCAAGGCCATGCGATGGCTGCTCTGTCTCTAGGCATCTGCATTCTAGGAAGAAAGGAAGAGAGAAGGGCAAAGGTCAAAAGACGTGTGCCCGTAAGTGCACATATAAGAATAACATCTATTGGATGTTGGGCGGGGGGAGGGGGGAGGAGGAAGAAGGGGACAGGTATATGCATACACAAAGAGCGCAATGCGCACCACTCGAAGGATAGACATTTGAAACTCGGACTTGGGGGGGGCAAGGGCAACATACGTAACCTAAACATTTGTACCTCCATAATATGCTGAAATAAAAAAAAAAAAAGACGTGTGCCAACTGACTCTGTCTCTTAAAAAATCAGGATAAATAATAACTTACCCTAAGCCCCACCCTACAGATGTCTGTGTACAACACGCTGGTCAAATCTGGGTCATGGGACACCCCTGGCAGCTCGGGCGTGTGACAAGGTGAGTATTCTAGCTGGGCACATTGCTGCCCTGAGCAACACTGAGGGGTTGTTGGTAGGGAAGCAGGGGAAGTGGCTTTCAGGTCTCCTGCAGCAGTGTCTCATGCGAGTATCTATATTGTGCTGTTGTAACGGAGCTCAGTGAGGGATAATGAGGCACCATGCCCAGCACAGCACCTGCCAGAGTCCCGCTGGCATCCCCCCAGGAATTGCTGCACTTAGGGTTTCTTTTCTCTGCTGTCTTGAAAATCTCCTAACGTGCTGCCTTCTTCCCTTTAGACTTCCCAGCTTACCTGTCTCTCCTAGTCTGAAAAACTTTCTCTTCCTGGCCTCCCTCTGAGGCTCCCACCACATTGTACACACCTCACCACCCATCACCTTGACAACCACCTGCATTTGATGGGCTTAAGTGCTCATACCTCCCTAAAACAGCATTCTCAAAAATCAAAAATGTCATACTAACCACTAATTCCAACAGTCCCTTCTCAATGCCTGTCCCACTGAACTTCCACGTGGCATTTTAACATTGTTACACACTCCTCCTTCTTAAAACACCAGCTCCTTGTCTCTTAAGCACTGGGTTTTTGAAGTCTCCTCTTTCCTCTCAAAATGCTTCTCTTTGCTTCCCCAGCTCTTTCTCTACCTTTGCCTTAGACATAAGCATTTCCCAGGTTTTCTTCTGGACACTGTTCACGCTACATGCTCTTTTCATGATTTCATTCATTCCCATGGTCTAGAATAGACTTCTGTCCAAATTCCACCCTCCCTTTTTCTCCCCTCTATTCCTATTCCAATCGTAGTTTTTAAATAAAGTTTTATTGAAATGCAGCCACTCATGATTCATTTATTGACATATTATGGCTATAACTGCTTTTGCACTAAAATGGAAGAGCTGCTACAGTGACCCTCTGGCCCACAAAGCCTAAAATATTTACTATCTGGCCCCTTATAGAAAACTCTTCCCAACTGTCTTAGTACGTTTGTGCTGCTATAAAAGAATACCTGAGGCTGGGTACTTTATAAAGAAAAGAGGTTTATTTGGCTCACGGTTCTGCAGGCTGTACAAGAAGCATGATGTCATTTTCTGCTTCTGGTGAGACCCTCCGGCTGTTTCCACTTATGGCAGAAAGGGAAAGGGAACCAGAGTGTGCAGAGATCACATAGTGAGAGAAGAAGGGTGAGGGGGAAGGTGCCACGATCTTCTTAACAATCGGTTCTCATGGGAACTAATCGAGCAAGAACTCACTCACTACCACAAGAAGGGCAGCAAGCCATTTATAAGAGATCCACCACCATGACCCAAACACCTCCCAGTAGGACCCACTTCCAACATTGGGGATCAGATTTCAACATGAGATTTGGAGGTATCAAACATCCAATCTATAGCACCAACGCATGCCCTAGACTCTTAACTAACAATGTCCACATTTGCTTGCTAGCTAGTCTTTACTCATGATGCCAGACTCAGATTTCAAGTGCCTGCTAGAAATTCAGAGGGATCTCCACTAGCATCTCTGATCCAAGTCTCAAACTATCTTCCTCCCCAAATCTGTTTCTATGCTTATTTGCCCTATTTCAGTCAATAGCCTCAACCATGACCTACTTTTGGTAAAACCAAACATTGGCAGCCAATGTATTACATCAGGACCATGGAGTTATAAAATGCCACAAAGTCCAAAGTTTCAGTGGTATCAATCATGGACACTGAACCGGTTTTACATTTTTAAAAAATCAGTAGAATGTTAAGAAAAAAGAAAACCCATAAAGAAACAAAAAACAAAAAAACCCCTGCACTTGAATTCTTGGATTCAACTCCCTTTTCCTTAAAATCTGGCTCTAAATCATAGCCCTGGCATACTTACGGTAGCATAGTGCCTTATCTCCATGACAATAGAGGAGGTGAAATTCCATAAACATTAGACTCAGTTCTCTCCATTGACCTAAACAGAAATCAATCATTCTGTCAATTTAACATTTAAGTGCTACCTTCCTAACTTCAAATTGTGTAAGTAGCTACAACTGAATTATATATTACTGAAGCAAATACAAGGCCCAACATGTGAACATCATGGTCAAGTTTGCTGTATTTCAGACTTTTTCTATTTCCTCCAAAGAATAGCCCTCTCAATTTATTACTTCTCTGGTTATTGGAACAGATTGTAAATTATTTGGCCTATTAAATTCTGCAAAAGTATCAAGTAGGCATTCCAAGATCTCCTTGGCAATGTTGGGATTCCATTATAAAAGTTCTTTGAACTTTGCCAACTTTTTAGCAAAAAAGATTCAGAAGACTTTATAAGCATGGGCAGAGACAAAGAGCAATAGTTGCTTCCCCTTTGATATCTGTCTATTTTTAGCCATAGGGAGGATGAAACATTTGTCCAAAATATACAGTGGACAATGTGATTGTCTTATAGTCATAGTGAAATTTTATTATTGCTGCTTCATCAACTTCAGCTTGTCAAAAACCAAGAATCAGTATGACTGATCTTTGATTTTTAACATTTTTTAAGCATGTCATAGTTAATTTTATGTGTCATCTTGCCTGGTCCAAAGGGTGCCCAGATATTTGGTCAAACATTATTCTGGGTATGTCTGTGAGAATGTATTTGGATGAGATTAACATTAGAATTCATACACTGAGTAAAGCAGATTGCTCTCTCTACTGTGGGTGGCTCTCGTCCAATCAGTTGAAGCCCTGAATGAATGAAGAGGCTGACCCTCCTGTTAATAAGATGAAACTCCTCTCTATCTGACTGTCTTCAAGCTAGGATGTCAGTCTTCCTCTACCTTCAGACTCAAACTCAGACTGGAACTTGCACCATTGGCTCTCCTAGTTCTCAGGCATTTGGACTGAGACTAAAATTATACCATTGATTCTCCTGGGTTTCCAGCTTGCTAACTACAGATCTTAGGACTTCTCAGCCTCCATATCCAGGTAAGCCAATGCCTTAAAATAAATTTATTAAATATATACATGTAATACATACATATACATATGCGGAGACTTCAAAAAGTCATTGAAAGTGCATATTATGGAAAAACTATGCATGGATTTCAAACTCTTGTGCGCCAAAATAAACTCATACTAACTAGTTATAATATGGCTGAACAGGATCTAGTTTGAGGCACTAAGAAGGATAAGACATCAGTTTGAAAAGAGTCCCTAACAGAGCTACATGAATTCTGATAAAATTGAAGCAAGAAAACATATGGTGAAGCTTGGGTAGAAGAATAGTGAAATCATTGATGCTTTACATAAAGTTTATGGGGACAATGTTCCAGTGAAAATCAACAGTTTACAAATGGATGACTCATTTTAAGAAAGGATGAGATGATGTTGAAAAATGAAGCTCACCGCGGCAGACCAACCACCTCAGTTTGTGAGGAGAAACTTCATCTTGTTCATGCCCTAATTGAAGAGGACCTACAATTAACATCACAAACAATTGCCAATATCACAGACATCTCAACTGGTTCAGCTGACACAATTCTGACTGAGAAATTAAAAGTGAGCAAACTTTCCACTTGATGGGTGCCAAAACCATTATGTCCAGATCAGCTGCAGACAAGAGCAGAGCTTTCAATGGAAATTTTAAACAAGTGGGATCAAGATCCTAAAACATTTCTTCAAAGAATCATAACAGGAGATGAAACATGGTTTACCAGTATGATCCTGAAGACAAAGCACAATCAAAGCAATGGCTACCAAGAGGTGGGTGTGACCAACCAAAGCAAAAGCCGATAGTCAGGAGCAAAGGTCATGGCAACAGATTTTTGGGAGATGCCCAAAGACATTTTGCTTGTTGGCTCTCCAGAGGGCTAAAGAACAATAACATCTGCTTATTATGAGAGTGTTTTGAGAAAGTTAGCCAAAGCTTTAGCAGAAAAATGCCCAGGACAGCTTCACCAGAGAGTCCCTCTCCATCATGACAATGCTGCTCATTCTTTTCATCAAACAAGGGCATTTTGTGACAGTTTCAACAGGAACTTATTAGACGTCCACCTTATAGTCCTGATTGGGCTCCTTCTGACTTCTTTTCATTTCCTAATCTTAAAAAATCTATAAAGGGAAACCCATTTTTCTTCAGTTAATAATGTAGAAAAAACTGCATTGACATGGTTAGATTCCCAGGACCCTCAGATCTCTAGGAATGGACTAGATGGTTGGTATCATCACTTACAAAAGTGTCTTGACCTTGATGGAGTTTATGTTGAGAGATAAAGTTTACATTTTTTATTTTTATCTTTTAATCCCATTTTCCACAAACTTTTTGAAGACTGTGTGTGTATGTATTTGTGTGTGTGTGTGTGTGTGTGTGTGTGTGTGTTTGTAGCCTATCGATTCTACTTCTCTGGAGAACCCAGATGAATATAAGGCATAATGAGTATAAGGATTATATACCAATGGATACAGTAAACACAGTGCTAGACCCAAGATTTCAAGGCTTACGTTGAGTAACTGACTTGGTTTTATTTTTTATTCCAATCCAATTCAAGTTGAAGAAAAGTCCATTATGATAAACAAAAACAACATAGAATATGCAAGATAAACTTTCACAAAACCAAGCAGAATCATTACTGGTGCAATTACTACTTTGTATAATAGCATTAGAAAGTAAAATTGAAAATATTTACAATATCTATGAAATCACTGAGAGTTATCATAAAACTCTAAAACATGAGTAAGTTTTAAGTAAGCTTTTTATTCCTTTTATTTTTAACAATTCCAATTATTTTCCCTGAACAGAACATTTTTTAAAAAATTAAAGTTAATCTAATATTATTTAAAAGAAATCAGGGTGAAGCAACTTTTAACAGAATCAGTACTGAGAGCACAAACTCAACCAGATGGAACAGAAAAGGAAGTTAAAAACTTACTGATGATTTTGTTAAGGTCAAATCATAGCAAAGGCCATTTTTTCCCCAAACGTTATAATATTTAAATGTATATCATTGACTTTAGTATATTATGTTTTGCTTAAATGTGAGATCTCAAACTATGCACACAAAATGTTTCATCAAATAGAACGCTGTTTGGTATTAATAAAAGTGTGTCCCTGGGTATCGCAAAATAAGCTCTGGCTGGTTGGACCAGAACCTGTTCTTGGCCCCTTTTACTGGCTAGTCCCCTGCCAAGCACCTCCTCAAGCTAAAAGTCCCTGGCGCCTTCCCATCCCTGCCCCCCCAGACCCACCCCACCCTGCATCTCCTGCCTCCCCCAGCTCTCTCACGGCACACTCTCACCAGGCCTCTGCTGCCCCTCGCTCCAGCCAGTGGCTTCCATCGAGGCAAGGACACCATTTCTTGTTACATGACTTTGGCACAGTCACATCTCTCAGTCCTTCATAGGTAGAGTGACAACAATAATAGCTTCTTTGCAGGGCTTTCATGGAAATTAAATGAGACAGCAGGTCAAGGTACCTACTATGCCCTCCCTGGCACATAACACAGCCTTAATAAGTGTTGTTTCTCTTCCCTTCATTATTTCTCACCTAGACAGTTGCAAACCCCGTCCTAACAGGTTTCCATGCTTCCAGCTCCCTGTCTCCTAGTCCATTCACAATCTTCCCTCCATGATCTTGCAAAATACAGATCTGGTTATAATATTCTGCTTTCAAACACCTTTGGTGAGTCCACATAGCCTGCAGAATAAAATCCAAGCTCTTGAACACACCAGACGAGGAATATCTGCTATTCTGGACACACGCAGCCTAGCTCTCCTTGGCTCTACTCTGGGCTCCCTCAACCTGGAACACCCAGCCTCTCTCTCCACGGCAGGCCTCCAAGGCCCAGCTCCAGAGCTGCCTCCTCTGGAAAGCTGCCCTCTTCCCCTCTAGTCTAGTGTGAATAAACCACTCCCTGCTCAACATGTCATGCACGTCAGTTGTAGGACACCTACGCTGTCACGCCTGGACTAATTACGAATAGTTCCTCCCCCACTGAACTGCAGGCCCCTGGAGGGCAGGACTCTGCTTCCTGCATCTCTGTTTGCGGGTCACTAAGGAGTGACATCGAAAACCTGAGGAAAAGGGAGTCCTAGTTAAAGATGGGAAGGAAGATGCAAGGGCGAGAACAGCCTTGGATACTCTACAAGAACAAAGACAGATTGTCCAGCTCCTTAACAGGTCAGGGGCAAAAAGGTGCTGAGACAGAGCTCCACTTCAGCTCCATCAGGGAATCATTCATTACCGCGTCATTACCATTGCAGTGATCCCATCCTTGCAGTGGGATTCGTGCTGGTTCTGTAGTCCCTGGAGTAGAAATGTCTGGATCTTCTCAGCCCTCATCACAACCCCCTCCCTGGGGACTCAAAGCCACAGGCCCTCGAGGACACCCCTGCTTTCCCTGGGATGCCCCAGATGCTCTTGCACATTGTGGAAAGCACCTCTGCTCAGATGCGTGAGTCACCATCCAGGCAGGAGCCTTGGTTTAGGACATGGTCATTCATCACTGACTGGATCCTGGGAATGCAAAGCAAACCAAGACTTTCCAGGTGGTGGTAGTTGTTGTCTGAAGCCTTTCCTATAACTAGCCATCCTGTCCTCTGAAAGTCTGCATGCCCCATAGTTTCTCTTGAACTGATTCCACTGGTTACAAAGTGCAATCTGTCTCCCTATTTTAAAGAAGTGAAAGACAGCTGTAGACTCCTGGAAAACATCCTACAGAGGCAATGTAGAAAGTCGGTTCCTTCCAATACTTTGATCTGTCCTTTCATCCATCCGATTCCTGGGTGTCTGCCATGCGTGCTGGGAGGCACCTCCCTCCTGGAAGTCTCACGAAGGGGTTCAGGAGCCCTGCTCACTTTGTGAAATCGAACCCATGGCACTACCCAACAATGATTCGTAATGTTTGTGGAATGAGTGAATGTAGGCTGAAGGTCCCTGAGTATGTCTTCCCACCAATTATAGAGGGAAGAAGGTGACCATTTAAATGCCTGTTGTATGACAAATTCTGTATAGTTTCCTCAGACTACAGTACAGGCTGAATAAAATCCTGAGCTTTAGCAGAGGAGGATCACTATTCAACACACAGATTGTAACATTCAGATTTCTGCACACAGGGGCTGTAGGATCTTTGTTATAAGGAGGCAGCAGACTTCATCTCCAAGGAGCTCTTGTTTGCATTTGAATGATTATTTGTAGTTTCAGCACACTTTAAAGTATGTCATGTCTTTATTCCACCCAATAAAGCTATGGGCTATGTGTTTTGATTCCCATTTTGTAGCTACAGAAACTAAAGCTCAGAAAGCTTGAGTTGATAGCGAGTAGTAGGTCAGGCCCTGCAGCCTAGACCCCCTGCCTCTATGTCAGTAAACCTCGCCTCCCAAATTCACTGGGGAGCCACAGGGCTCGTGAGTGGGCAGAGCCTCTTCCTCCCTCCTCTGGGGCCCAAACTGCTTGCCAGATTGCTACAGAGTGGGTGTTTTCTCTCTTCTTTTTTAAAGTTTGAAAGCAATACATTAAAAGCTAAACAAAATGAGCCTTTGTGATCTCATAGCAACTCCCTTCTCCACTGCTAGTCAGTGGGTGCGAGAAGCCAGAGGAGAACAGAAAGGAAATATTATTAATAAAACCGTTAAGTATCAACCAAAGCTCCAACACTGGGTTCCTTTAGGAAAGAGAGTGTCAGAAGGCACTGAAGTTTGGGCCCCGGCACCTCCTGGGTAGGAGGCCTTTCAGCTCATACTTCAGGCCCCAGACTCTGGGGACAATTCAGGCAGCTCCCCCAACCAGCCACAAGCAAAGCAGGAGGCCCAGACCCTTGCACCTGGCTCTCTCTGCCCCCTCATCGGCAGCGATCTGTTCTTTGGCTTCTTCCCTCACCCACATTTGATATGCTGCTCCAGAATCTAATCTCTGTCTGACTGCCTTGCACAGAATAGAGGACCCTCCATCACATGCTCAGGGAGGACCCTGCAGCCCTCCTATCCCTACCCCAGCCATGGCCACTCAAGATTGGAGACATTAGAGTTAGTTGCCTGGCCAGGCTTCCAGGCTAAAATTGGTTGACCCTCACATATAAACTGGGGCACTTCCCTGGAAGTGGAAGACAACTTCATCAAAGATAAATAACAAGGAACGCCCAGTTTTGTCTGTGTGTCTCATGCCCCCACGAGAGGAGAAGGAGCAAGCGGTGATGAACATTTCCCCCCAGCAGCCTCTTGGCCAGCCCCCTAGACGGGTCGCCCGGATTTTCCATGCATGCAAATAAGATACCTGCTCAATGGACTGGTCACTTCAATAGGTTTTTCCATTCACAGAGTTTCAATTTAAAGCCCCGGCAAAGCCCATCTTTGGAAAATGTTCTTTTGTATTCATCTCTTCCAATTCGCTTAAATTAATTAATCTGCAATTGTCCTCAAAGCTGTGTGAAGGGGAAGAGTTTCTAAGAATTGAATTTCTTCTAAGAACACGAGCTCGTTTGCTGATTCCATTTGCCAAATGTGGCAAGGGAGTGTTTTCTCTACACTTTCTCAAGATTTATTACGGGGCTACTAATTTATTCTCTGTTAAATTGGGCGTCTCTAACCTGAGAAAGTTGTTAGAAAATGAAGAGGAGAGAGAAGCGTGTGATCACAGTTCACTTGAACTGATGAAAACTTTTAACAAAGTCCTCCAGAATTTTAGAAATAACCATAAACGCACAATGGAGATGGAGCATGAGATGATACTCCTACCAACAGAGTGGGTTTTTCGTCTTCAGGGACGTGCAGTCGGCAGGCTCACTCCACCTTACTACACCCCCACCAGGTAGACAAGGAGTAAGCCTCACACATTCACGTGTAAGGAGAAAACGAGGAGGTAACGGCCTGGCTAAATCAACACCAAGCCACATCATCGGTGCTCTTATAAGAGCAGAGCTGTTAGCTCAAGTCCCCTCCACAGTGGAAACGGTTTAAGAGTGGGGGCTGGGGGGCCAAACAGGCAGGGTTCAAATTCCAGCCCCATCACTTACTAAGTTATTCCATCTCTCCGCGACTCAGTTTCCCCCATGGAAAAATGAGGAGAATAATGGTGCGCCCTCATAGGATTGCTGTGGGAACTCCTTGAGTTAATACATGTGAAGCTATTTATTAGATCAGTGCCGGTAAATCACGTTTGTCCTTGCTAGCATGCTAGGCACGTGGTAACAGAACCAAAGATAATCAGGCGTTGCTAAGAAGGGGTACTCTGAGCACCCCTTTAATGAATATATCAGAGAAAGGTTATTTTTTATATGCAGACATGACACTGCTATGGTGGAGGGTTTTTGTTGTTGTTTTGTAAATATTTAGAAACAACTTGATTTTTAAAGTAGACTAGTCTTTGAACTGGTTTGGGTACAAATTTACTTTTTAGACTCTTCCTTTTCATAGAAAGTATAAAGAATCATCACAAGGTTCAAATCATCTGGGTCTGGATAATGAATTTGTTTTAGGCTCCTACTTTACCTGATTTACAATGAGAAGGAATTCTATAGCAAGGATGGGATAGCTGTACACCCCAGAAATTGCTGTGAAACCTGGAATCTTTAAAATAGACACAGCTTATTGGTTTTATTTTTATTAGAAAAGTAATATTCCTACTATAGAAAATGTGGGAAATTCAGAAAAGTGGGTAATAGAAAAAAAGAAAAAAGAAACTATAATACCACCTCCCAAAACAATTACCAAAAATGATATAAGTACTGTATTTCCTTCCATCTTTTTTCCATACATAGAATTTATAACTTTTGTTATTTTTATACAGCAAGAATTATTTTAAATACAAAATTATCATCTTCCTTTTTTCCCTTTAACCTTAGAGCATAGCATTTTCTGTCCCATGCATCAAATCCTGTCTCATAACTCAGGGTTTGGTGGTGAGTGTCTGTTCTGTTCCTGTACCAAGACTTCATCTTTCCATTGGCGATGAGCAGGAAGCCCTGCTCTATCCTTCAGGTGTGCAGGGGCTGGGGGGAACATGCAGGCTTGGATACAATAAAACTAGAATAATAAATGTCTTTAAAGAGTTCCTAGCACTATAATACTGGGATGGTGAATTCTATGTGTCAATTTGACTGAGCTAAGAGACGCCCAGGTAGCTGGTAAAACATTATTTCTGGGTGTGTCTGTGAGGTGTGTCCGGAAGAGATTGAATCAATAGACTGAGTAAAGAAGATCTCCCTCAAATTGGGCTGGCACCATCCTATCCTTTCAGGGCCTGCACAGAATAAGGTGGAGGAAGGGAAGATTCTCTCTTTCTCCTTGAGTTGGGATATCTCTCTTCTCCTGCCCTCAGACATCGGAGTTCCTAGTTCTTGGGCCTCCAGACTCAGGCTGAACTGCACCACTGGCTTTTCTGGTTCTCCAGCTTGCGGTAGCAGGTCATGGGACTTCTCAGCCTCCATAACTGTGTGAGCTGATTACCATAATCAATCTCCTCTCATATGAATCTACGTATTTTTCTGGTTCTGTTTCTCTGGAGAACCCTGACTGACACAAATACATTCATTAACATCTCAACATAGGAGATAGGTGAGTTAAATTCCATATGCCAAATGTTGTTTTCCATCCACCATGGCAGCACTAATGTCCCAAGTGGTCAGTCCTGGTGAAGGATTGTATTGATCAGCTTGGGTTGCCATTTCCTCTTCATTCTTGAGGCTAGAAGTCTGAAATCAAGATGTTGGCTTCATTCTCATTTTAACTTAATTACCTCTGTGAAGACCCTCTCTCCAAAACAGTCACATTCTGAGGCACTGGAGGTTAGGACTTTACCACGTGAATTTAGGGGAAACAATTCGGCCCATGACAAGGATCTGTTAGGCCATGCAGCTACACCCACGAGTCTGTTTTTAGCAGAGACAGAAACTTCTTTTAATGATGTCAACTGCAGATCTAGGACAGCTAAGAGCTGAGACTGGGTCTTCAGTCACTCTTGACCATTCAGATTTTATTATAGTTCTTGGCGCTCAATAGGTAACAAAAGAGAGAAGCAGAGGAGTGAGGCAATTAAGCACACAGACCAAACGCACTTCCTCCATCTGCTCAGGCCTTCAAAGGCTAAAAGAAGAGGGAGGCTAAAATGCCATTGGTTTATTTTCTAATTCAGCTCTTAACTCTATCCTCAGTCATGAAGATGAGTAGTGACTCACTTGTCCAGAGATAGGGTGAACTAAAACATACTACCTCCTTTTTTAGTCTAAGGGAATTTTTTTTTTTCCTCTCTTCATGTGTTGCCTTAAGGAACACTATCTTGTATGAGTTTCGTTTTTACACAAAGAAAGAAGGAAACAAAGAAAAAGAAACCCAGAAGAATCATTGTCTTCTATAGGTGTTTTTCCTACTCTCACAGGTATAAAGAGCATAAATATGTGGTCCCCATTATTTCACTTAATCCTCTCAACAACTCAGTCAGTAGGTACCATCATTAACATTTAGACTAGAGGAACCTAAAGTCTCAAAAAGATGAAGGAATTTGAACAAATCACATTGTTATTAGTGTCAGAATCAGCCCAATGCCCTATTGACCTCTATCCTTGTCTCTTCCAATAAAGATCCACATGTTGGGCTCCCATGCTTTTTCTACCATGAAAAAGAACAGTGGGAAATTGGGAGAGAACCCTAAAATAAAGGGTATGAAAGTTAGGCACTGCATCACACTAACAAACTAATGTATTTCTCTGAGCACATTACTTTGCTGTCAACCTGGGTCCTCATTTGAAAGTGGGAGCATGTTTAAGGTCCCATTAGTTATATAAAGTTCTATGACCAGCATGGAAGTCCATGTACCTCTTGGATAGCAGTACCCTGAACTAAGCTTTGGCAACACTCTACAATACTCATAATTAATTTCTAATATGTGTAGGACTTTGCCACAACCACATCTACCTCACCCATACTGTAGCTCCAGTGAGAGGCACATCAAAGATAAGCTTTGGCTATTTTACACTTTTGTCTCCATTCTTCTGGATCTTTATGAAGGAACTTTGTGTAGGCCATAGACAGACCTTCAGTATCTTAGCATTTGCTCCACTATTAATTTAACAAGTATTTGTTGAGCACTTGCTACATGTTCATAGCAGACCAGGAAGAGAAAATAAAACCATACATTAGAAATGATTCTGACCTTGAACTAGCTCACCATTTAATGGGGAAACAACTAAATAAAGAAATAATAGAGAAAAAGACCCCAAAGGCAATCACAGCAACAACCAAAATAAATAAATGGGACCTGATCAAATTAAAAAGCTTCTGCACAGCCAAAGAAACTGTCACAAGAGCAAACAGACAACCTACAGAATGGGAGAAAATTTTTGCATGCTACAGATCCGATAAAGGGCTGATAACCAGAATCTCTTTAGAACTCGGGAAAATCAACAATAAAAAATCAAACGACCCTATCAAAAAGTGGGCAAAGGACATGGACAGAAACTTTTCAAAGGAAGAGAGAATAATGGCCCAAAAACATATGAAAAAATGCTCAACATCTCTAATCATCAGGGAAATGCAAATTTAAACGACAATGAGATATCACTTATCTCCAGTGAGATTGGCCTTTATCAAAAAGTCCCAAAACAGTAAATGTTGGCGTGGATGCGGAGAGATAGGAACACTCATGCACTGTTGGTGGGACTGCAAACTAGTGCAACCTCTGTGGAAAGCAATATGGAGATATCTTAAAGAGATACAAGTAGAAGTACGATTTGATCCAGCAATCCCATTACTGGGCATCTACCCAAAAGAGCAAATGATGCTATATAAGAAAGACACCTGCACCTGAATGCTTATAGCAGCATAATTCACAATTGCAAAGATGTGGAAACAACCCAAGTGTCCATCAATACATGAGTGGATTAATAAAATGTGGTATATGTATACCATGGAGTACTATTCACTATTCAGCTTTAAGAAACAATGGTGCTATAGCACCTCTTGTATACTCCTCGATAGAGCTGGAATACATTCTACTAAGTGAGGTATCGCAAAAATGGAAAGACAAGCACCACATGTACTCACCATCAAATTGGTATTAACTGATCAACACATAAGTGCACATATAAGAATAACAGCTATTGGATGTTGGGCAGGGGGGAGGAGGGAGGAGTGAGGAGGAAGAAGGGACAGGTATATACATATACAAAGAGTGCAGTGCTCACCGCCCGAGGGATGGACACATTTGAAACTCGGACTTAGGCGGGGAGAGGGGAGCAGGCGCAATATACGTAACCTAAACATCTGTATCCCCATAATATGCTAAAATAATAAAAAAAAGTATGATTTCAGAGAAATGGTTAAAGATTCAAATGGCTTACTTGGTTAGCTGTAAAATTATAATTTTATTTTTAAATACAGCTTTTTGAATTAAGGATTTGCCTCTTGGTGGGAAAAATTTTGAGAGGAAAATAGAGAACAATACATGAGCTATACTCCAAAAAAATCAGATCCTTTTGGTATTATATATACAGTAAGTAGTTTGTTCAGTTGACCATTCTAGGGAATTTTCTTCAGGCATGGAGGAATGCGTGTATCTCTAAGTCATTATGCTCTTCTTTATTGAATAAAAATACTAGTAATACAGTATTAGGAAACCATGTATCATGAGTTGATTTTTCAGAAACAGAGATGAGCTTGAGCTGCATCATCCATAATTTTTAGCTAGGAAACATCAGAACATACTGAGACTTTTTACCAGAATTTTCTGTGAAGATCTTTAAGTGATGGAAAGAGAGACATTGATTTCTGAGAGAATCAAACCCAATTCACATGCTCTGAAGTTTCACAGAAACTACGTTTCATTACTCTAAGTGTGAAAAAGTCTAATATGTCAAGAAAAACACAAGTGAGTTTTGCATGTTACGTTTATAGAAAATGACTGAATATATTAATAATTGCAGTTATAAGAGTGATTAGGCAAGAGAAGTGAGATGTTAAATATTTGCCTAGTCACAGAACTCAAACTATAATAGATAAAGCAAATTGATCAAAAAGTACAAAAAAAAAATCTGCAACGACTGGAGGAAAGAAAAACCAAACTACACAATCCTTTACTTTAAAGGAAACTTTACTAATTGGAGCTTAATTAAGTCCTTGGTGGTGGCTAATTAAAAAGGTATCTTTCAGATATTGATGACCACATACAATAGGGTTGTTAAAACTACTCAGCAAGAAGAAGTTTCAATAATAAGGAAGATGGAATTATGCATCTGCTTAAGCTTTGTGCACTTCTATTCCTACATTTTACCTTTTAGACCTGTTGTTGCCATGTCACTGCTAGCTTGCAATTTGAAGATTCAGCAATCAGCCCATGCTAACTGGCAGTATGACACTGAATGTGATTGATATGCAGAGACTCCATGAACTAAATTTTACCTTTGTGTACCCTGTTAAATGATTGATTGCTTCCCCATCATGGTATTATACAATTCTGTTATTTTCTGTGTTCCAATTTTTGATCTGAATTTGAACCCCCGGGTAATGAAACAGGGCAATCGCTATGTTAAATAGTTCGTGTTACAGAGCTCAGCAATCCCTGCAAGTATGCTGTGTCAGTTAAAAGTTGCTCTTTTAAATTGTGGTCCCTTTTGGAATGACTTTTCTAAGGTAAGAATTTAGAAAGTATGTGAAAATTTTAAAACAAGCTGCACAGGGTGAGTACTGAGGTTCATTTTTAGCTCCCAAGGTATTTTTCCTTAAGAAAATCAGCTTGCTCAAGGTATCAGGAGGTCTGGTAGTGTGTTAGCATTTTTGTTTTGGTTATTTTGAGCACTTATACCATCTCTCCATAGTCTTCTAGCTGGGAAATAAAAGATCCTGAACTTATATCTTCTTTTTAAAGCACAAATTTATACTTAAGATAATAAGCAATTTTACTCCAAGAGTCTTGATCCTAGCTCTAAAAGATACCTGGAGGGATGAAAGTAAATTGAGTTTGTGAGTGTACGGAAGTAAAATGAAAAAAAAGTGGGAAATAAAAAATTTAATAAGAAATAAATTAAAGGAGATACATATGAAAGTGATAGGGAAAAGTAAGGAAAAATGGGGTGCTGTTTTCAAACATAATACAGGCAATTTTGTGTTAAGGGATGTGGGTAAATATGTGGGTCCCATGGCATAGGTTATTTCCTGGATCTGACCCCTCAGGGCCCATCTTGCAAATACTACCTAATAAGTGATGTGTATCACAGGTGCTTGTCACCCCATGACCATATGTCTGGGTTGCTTGGGGCAGCCTGTGTGTATGCATGCTCCCTATGTAATTATTAATAGCATATTCTGTCACTCCTAAAAGTGTCTTGGTAATAAATTACATGGCTAGTCTGGGTATGTCACATTGCTTTTTACTTTATTTAGTGTGCGTGTCTATGTGTGGAAGAAAAAAAAGAGTAGATCTTTCTTATCACATTCCCCAAAACGTTGTTTTATCTTGGTACTTGATCTCATTAGGTTACTCATGTTTTTGCCACTTCTATAAACCTTCATGAAGGAATCGCCCAGGTGGAAAGGGGACTTGAGGCTGAACTCCAGAATAGCTCTATCTCTTTCTTGGCCTTTTCAACGCTGACCCTGTGATATACCTCACTCGTTAGGTAATACTAGTAAGATGGGCCCTGAGAAGTCGGAGCCAGGAAGTAACCTATGCCAAGTGACCTCCATATTTACCCACATGGTTTAACACAAAATTGTATGGTATTTGAAGACAGTACCCATTTTTCCTTACTTTTCCCCATCACTTTCATATGTATCTCTTCTAATTTATTTCTTATTAATAAATAAGTAGTTCACACAAAGACTCAATTATTGAGACAACGATGATTGCCAAGGAAGAAAGGAATTTTTAATACAACAGACGTCTTGCTGGGAGAATGGGAGAAGCTGTCTCAAATCTGTCTTGCTGACTAACCCACTAACAGAGATCACAGGTTTCTAAAGGAGAAGGCCACGTGCCTGAGGCAGGTCGTGGTGTGTCTCACAAGAGGCTATACGCATTGGGGGTAGGTTGTGGGGGATGGTGAATCTTGCCAGGATGCCTGCCCAGGGGCCTTCAGAGTCTCAACTCCTTTGTCTTGCAGAAATTCCACCATTTCTGGGGAACAAATCCAAAGGTCCAGTAGTTAGCTAAGGGAGAAGATTATATAGGAGTTATTGACATTTGTTCAACGAGGGGCTGGTTACAGCTAGGACTCTTGCACAAGGTTTCTGAAATTTTCTTTTCTACTGTTACTATAGTTTTCCATGGGGCTTCATCAGGCTTTGTGTTGACTGACCTTTCACAGCAGTAGCTGTTGCTCCTGTTACACTGCCTATGACTTCGTGCTTCTCTTATGATTCCATTCTTATCCAATGATAGAGGGCCTTGTCCATCCCTTGTGATGTCCTCCCTGAAGTAACAGAGGAGCCCCTTCCTGTTATCATTATAATTGTTTAATCAAGACCCAAACAGGAGGCTGGGCACAGTGGCTCACACCTGTAATCTTAGCACTCTGGGAGGCCGAGGCGGGAGGATTGCTGGAGGTCAGGAGTTTGAGACCAGCCTGAGCAAGAGTGAGACCCTATCTCTACTAAAAATAGAAAGAAATTAGCTGGACAACTAAAACTATATGGAAAAAATTAGCCGGGCATGGTGGCACATGCCTGTAGTCCCAGCTACTCGGGA